>CABEEJ010001284.1:136479-167351 GCA_901482245.1 Timema douglasi | reverse complement strand
AATGTTATTTTTTTAGAAACTCACTGTAAAACATTGTGTATTTTCTTTTATTATATTATTTTGCCCGTGCGAAGCCGGGATGGGCTGCTAGTCTATAATATTTATCTAATTAAAGAGTTGAAAATAATATGAATTTAATTCTGAATACATTCATATTAATCGAATTACTTTACTAGATGCCAGATATGGTTCTTCAAATTTAAATGTGAGTGTGACTGTTGTTTGTATATAACATTTATTAATATTTCACAATCAAAAACGTTATATAAACTGAAAGTAAATCAAGTAAATTCTAAAACTGTAAAGTAAATTTAATTAAATTACAAGTACTCTATAGAGTCAAAACAATGAACAATCATTTCCAAGATTCTTAGAGTTAATACTTTTAATATTTAATTATAAGATACGTTATTGAGAGTAATATTTAGTTCTGCAGCACCAATGAGCACCTGGTATAAGATGTCTCGGTTCGTATCCCAGTCAGGTTTACTAAAGGTGGTTGTTACTAAATGGTTTTCCAAAAGCAAAATTAAGTTGATACGATCTGTATTTATATTGGAGCGAATGGAAGAATATAAAACCGTGTACAGGGTGTGGACTGGCAAACCCAATGGGAAGACCTAGGTGCAGATGGGAGGATACCATTAGCTGAGACCTAAAATATATAGGCTGTAATTCTGTGGACTGGATACAACTATCTCAAGATTGGGATAGGGTTTAATCAGGTGGACTGGAAATAACTAGATAAAGATAGGGATAGGGTGTAATAAGGTGGACTGGATAGAACAAATTCAAGATAGGGATTGGGTGTAATGAGGTGGACTGGATATAACTAGATCAAGGTAGGGATAGGGTGTAATAATGTTGACTGGACAGAACTAGCTCAAGGTAGAAATTGGGTGTAATGAGGTGGACTGGATAGAACAAACTTAAGATGATGATATGGTGCAATTAGATGAAAAGGATATAGTTTGATCAATATATGGATAGAGTGTAATGAGGTGGACTGTATAAAATTAGATCAAGATAGGTATAGGGTGTAATAAGGTGGACTGCCTAGATCTGGTTCAAGAAATGGATAGGTGGCGTACTCTTTTTTAAGTGCGCACTAGGTTTTTTCTAGCTCCTAATCTTTATCATGTCTAAAAAACAAATAAAACTATAGAAGCCAATAAGACTAGAGCATATTAAGTTTTTTACTAATATTTGTTTCTAATTGAATGTTTTTGTGAAAGAATCAGCTAAATGCTTCTTTTTTTTGTACATAGCTTTTCTGGAGGTAAAATATTTTAAAAATTGATATAAATGAAAAACCTGTTTTACTTTATTCTCATTATATTTTTTATTAGAATATTTTAATTAATGCCATCTTAATGGAAGAATACCCTGATTGATTTGAAATTATCCTCATTCAAATCTATACTACTTTTTGCATTTTAAGGCCAAATATTCTATTTTCAATTTGATGTTTAGAAAATATTATAATTAATGTTTGGTTATGTGTATTGTACACTCCATTAACCGTTAAATGTATCAGTATCTCCTTACAAACATTTCATTATAAAATATTTGACTAGTTACTGACGTCATTGTCCCTTTCAGATATCCTGCTCCTTATTTACCCATTGAAATATTATTCTGGGAGATATGAGAGACTCGCACTAGTCTACGACTCAGATCCTCTCCTATTGTAGTAAGTCTTATACATCTGTCTGTTAAAAATTGTTTCAAACTGGTTAGCAGCTGACGTCAATGATCGTGTAAAGTTGACTTGCGCCTAGTGTACCTTTCGTATATTTATTTTTCTTTGTGAGATAGACTTACTCATAATGTACATATGTAAATAAGGTAGTTAATTCAAATAGAGTTTTATTTATTTGATTTTAACGAGTGTAGTTTCTACCACTACTCTCAGTATAGTTAGTACTAGCAGCGATACGACGCTGAATATAAATTTAATCACCGTTCAACGTGGTTTGTACAAATAAATCGTCCAAAGGATCCTACTAAAGCTAGCACATACTATAAAAATATAAATTACAAAGTAATTATCAGTCTCTTTACCTATATAAACACATGTCCTATTTAAAAAAACCTAATTAACAGTAACTCTCACAAGAAGATATGTATATATATATATATATATATATATACCGTGAACCAAACAATTGACAAGCGCATCGCACACCGAGGTCAGTGCGACAACATGGCGATTTTGACGTCATTCCAGACACTTTACCTCCCTCCCTATTCACTACCCCATCTCTGAACTGATGCCCCCCGTTGTTTTAATTAGTGCTAATGAAACGTTTAAATTGACGCCGCTGTATCGTTGAAACTCTGTTAAATCGGTCGCGATGCGTACCGGATGACGAGGCCTAAAGGTGGTTATGTCCCTGTTTTACAAACCTCACCACTGCGAGGATACCGCAGGGCGCGGGTCAACGAACAAGCTTTATTACATTAAAATATGATTGTAACTAATTCTGATGGTCGATAGTGGTATAGTCCAAACTGTACTTGTTGGGACATATCTGATAGTTGGACTACTATATTATTATTATTATTAGCACCGCGTCTTACTACCCGTTCGGGTTATACCCACTTACGCTATATGTGTAATGGTAGGGTGATTGTGAGATGAAATGGAGGACCTACAGTTTAACGTGGGATCCGAACCACGGTGGAGGCCTGGCATTGAACCCCGGCCACCAGCATAGAAGTCTGACACCTTACCCTTAGACCGCCAGGTCACCGACTTCTATAAAACTGACCTATTTGTGTCCACACACCAAGTAATATACATATATATATATATATATATTTTAAAGAAGCTTAAATTTTAATGGTCGTTTAATAATTTTTCCTATGGTATTATAGACTAATAACTCTAGATTTAACACCATTAATATTTACATTGATATAAAAGTGTGTATAGTTTGTTATATTCTCACCAATTAATTTTTACTTATGTGCTTATTTTACACATCATCTATTACATAATCCACTGTTGATCTTACTCTGTTTGTACCTTTGATACAGAAGCCTTTATTGATCTTAGTCTTATTGGGTCCCTGATACACAAACCTTTATTTGGCTGCGTACTACACAAGCCTATATTTATCATACTCTGTTTATCATACTCTGTTTGGATGTCAGATAAATAATCTAATGATCTTACTTTGTTTGGGCGTCTGATACACAAACCCCTATTGATCCAACTCTAATTGGCTGCGTACTGCACAAGACTCTATTGATAATACTCTGTTTGGGCTTCGAATACACAAGCCTTTATTGATCTTACTATATTTAGCTGTATACTGCACAAGACTATTCTACTTTATTTTGGCGCATACCGAACTATTCTGTATTGATTTTAATATGTTTGAGCACCTGCTAAACAACTTTATATGGGTCCCAAGTTCAGGTGAATATTTTACTAAATCCAATTTTTTATTCGGTTTTTTATCATGTTCCTTTATTTAAAAAATATATTACCAGTAGATTAAATCAAATATGATTTAATTGTTGCTAAAAGATGTTTTAAAAATCCACAATCTATTTAAAAATGGCTTTTACTATTCATAGCACACAAGTCTGCAACATAGATTCATGCCACTTTCGTATATGATTTGCATTACAAAGGAGGTTTGAAAATGTTATTCAATTCGTTGTACACCGCTCATCATTGAAACTTCTAAAACAGATCAAATAGGTTCAACCTTTCGGACCACTCTATCAAGAGTATTTCACTTATATTACTTTCTCACCTACCCTAGGAGAGAGTAAGTATTGTAACAGCAAGAAAAAAAATTATTTTGATGAAAGTTGACGTTTCATGAACACTAAAAACTTTGTTTTTCAATACATCCTGTCTATCTGTCTGTCTGTTACTAAAACTAGAGTGGAAAACATTTTACCGATCAGACTAAAGCTTGATTAATAAGGTTTTCATAAGCTTTCCCTGAGGATCTTATGGAATTATCTATTACTCCTAAAATTAAGGGTAGTTTACTTAAGATTAAAAAAAAAAAGGAAACAATCGATTTTCAAAACTTGTTGTAACGATTTTGATTGAAATTCGTGTCTAGGTATTGTTTAACACTAAAAACAAAATAGTGCATCTCATTTTCACACTAAAATTACCTTGAGGGAAGTTTACATAAGCGGATATTCCAATTTTTATAATATCTACGCAAATCTTTAAGATACGAAATAACTTATTGTTGCAAAATTGTGGGACACTTAAATTTAAACAGCGTTTATTTTGAATTAATGATTAATAAAACCGGAGTTTTATTTTTTTATCACAATGTCTTACTACCCATTCACGTACTAATTACGCTAATGGTTTTAAGGATTAGGAAACATATATTTTAAGTAAGTGTATCCGCATTTGCGTTAAGGGAAACTGGAGAACTATTTTTGAAAACTATCCCTCAGTACACTCGACCGCGATTCTAAACTCAATCTCCCCTTCATCGGCAAAATTGTATCCTACGAGAGTAGCGCCTTAACCCATGTGGCCACCGAAAGCGTTGATTTATATATATATAATGTAGTTTTATAAATGAGGAGTTGAGAATGCACAGAACAACTAATACTTCAATAATCAAATAGCCAAAGCTATGATTTATGCTTTTTAATGAGGATTACTTTACTAGATATAGATATCATATTTTGAAAATTTAAAAATTATACCTGGTCATGGGTTCGATTCTCGTGTCCAGGTGTAGTTTTTCAATTTTCAAAATTAATTCTTTATTGTAACAATGTATATTATTTAATGTTTTCGCTTTGGTGGAGTATGATGTATTTTTTCTTATTATATTTCTATGTTTATTACGGGCTTTAACTATGTTTTAGATAAATAAGTGAAAAACTCTTCGCATTACACCAATCCATTTAAAAAAATATATTACTATCACAGTTTCCTTCGAGTAGAAATTTGTATTTTGTGTGAGTACTATTAAACAAGTTATTATATTTAAGTTTTAACATAGAGCCTAGGAAACTTATGCTATTATAGCCCATGTTAAATCAAGTTCTAGTTTATTTTGATAAGATTTATATTTCATTGAAAGTAGTTTAATGGACGACAAACGATTACTACAATAATATCACGGTACCTAAAACATTTACCGACAATAATCGGAGTTGATAAGACTACTTTGAGGAATTCATATGTCAATTCACAGAATCTATAACCGTGAATTTTGAATACCTGTAAGTGATATTGTCAAGCCACTTATGCTAATAATTTGTTGTGGAAATTACCTCTAATTAGTTGAAAATAGGCTGATATATATTTTTACAGTTGCATATATAGAAAAAGCAATGTATCCGTGAACATATTTGAAATCGGCCCTCGTGTGTGTGCTGATATAATCAGTCTGTTCATAAAATGCACGTTAAATAACTGAAATAAAAAATTTGACCTCAATATATTATTATTAACACCGCGTCTTACTACCCGTTCGGGTTATATATACGCACTTACGCTAATATGTAGTCTTAGGGTGATTGAGAGATGAAATTGAGGACCTACAGTTTAACGTGGAATCCGAACCATGGTGGAGGCCTGGCATTCCCCACATTCACCAGATGTCTTGTCAGAGGTGAAGGAAGGGTTTGGTAATCAGATAAATCTTTGCCGGGACCGAGGATTGAACCCCAGACCCCCCTCAAGATATTGATATATCCTTACGTTATATATGCCCTATAATCTCCCTAAAAAGATATTTGTAAATAATCTCTGTCTCTCTGTTTGTTTGTTTGTCTGTCTGTCTGTCCCTAGACACAGATCTGAAACGGTTCAATGACTTTTGTTTAAACTTAATATCTAGATATTATATGACCATACCTGGGGTCATTTCTTTGATTTTGTCCTGAGCCCTTAAGTTAAGGATAGTTTATTGATGAGTAGATTTTTTATTATAATTATTTTGAAACAATCCCTTTATTTATAAATGGATATCTAGAAAGTATTTAAAATCCCAATTATCAATGTCTACTTGGTTTTTTGGTAGAAATTCGTTTGATAGCAATTTAATGTTGACTTTTGTTTTTAAAGAAATTTTGTTCAAAATTATTATCTGGTGTCTATTTCACAAGGTAAATAATTATATCTTTTTAATTTTTATAAAATAATTTGTTTAAATTAACGTACTTATATTAATAAAAAAAATATTTCAAAATAAAAGGCTCCAAAATGGTTATCTGGGACTTGTTTTCATAATAAATAGGAATATGTGTTTATTTTTTCGAATGCAAAATAGTTTTAGAGTAGTTTACAACTAATCAATTCTTGAAAATTTTAAATTTTCTTGAATAATTTAACAATTTTTTTTTAAATTTATATACTAGGTCAACTAGTTAATTTATAAGTAACACCATAGCATAAGTTTTAAACCGATTTATAGTCGGTATTTTCACAAGTTTAACCTACAAGCCTCTCTTTATTTATATACATATTTATTTGTGTATATATATTTATATACATATTTATTTGTATGTATATATTATATACATATATATATATATATATATATAGCTATTTATACTTACATACACACATTCATACATTGATACATACACATATATACATACATATATATCTACATACATGCATACATACATACATATATAAATAAATATATACATACACATATACATATATACACACACATACATATATACATACATATATAGATACATAATCACACCGGAACTTTACAGGGTAGGTCAGAAACTGTGCACATAGCTCAAAAAACCATAACTTGGTACTTAATCCATCCCCACTAACTTTCTCCACACTTCCCTATCCTTGTATACTCCCTTCACTTCAACAACATCTATACACCGAGTCATACATGCTCTTTTATTTTTTAAACTCTTAATTTTTCTCTTTCTCACACATTTTCTACAACATTTAGCCGCGATTCACAAGGGCCTACTCCTTACTTTTGATTCACACGCTATACCTTCATATATTTACTTCCTCACATCTATATGTATGTATTTACTATATATAATGCTCACACCTAAAACAAACCAAGCAACTCTATGCATCTCAACTTGGAGCTACACATTATATACTAGACCCTTCCTCCTTCCCCCCCCCCCCNCCCCCCCCCCCCGCATTATTATATATATATATCACAGTGTCGCGATTAAAACATAAATTACCTAATGTCTAATGTTTCACGTACACCAGTAATAGCATAAGCTGTGAAGTTAAGTAAATATTCTAGAAAAGAGACAAACTTTTTATTTTGCGACTTAATTGGTTTATGTATGTATTGTTGAGGAAGGAGAGTACTATAGTGGATAACTTAATTAAGGGATTATTTTATGAGCAATGTTTAATTGTGTGGTTCACAATGAAGTTGCGTGACTCGCATCTTGATCGCTGTTAAACAAATGAACTTGGTGCAACAGCCGAACATGGGTAAAAAACACTACACTTTACATGAGATGGTAAATAATTGAAATAAATTTGTACTGTTCGCCTCGCATACTTTTTCTCTTTTTTGAGTGTAGATACATTTCCAAAAAAAAAACCTCGTAATATTTGTGAAACTAAAGTAAAATAGCATTTTTGCAGAAACACTTTACTAAAAAGCATAAATTAATAATACAGAATTATTGAGTAAAGAGCCAAAGAGTAACACCAAATAGCAAAACGATCAATAAACTTTTAATAAACTTTCATGTTCAAAAAGGTTGGTTCATAATAATATAATCATCCCTGTGGCACAAGGGACTAATAATCTAGGACCCCGGCTTTTTGGCACGACACAAAATAAAGAATTAACGATGACGTTTCAAAATCGTTCCAATTAGTTTAATGAGGAAGGGAATAAAAGATAATGTATTTGGTACTTCAAATAAAATTAATCATTTGACGTAATATATCCGAGTCAAAAAAAAAAATTAAACTGTAATTTAATCAAATGGTATGACATATTGGATTTCCCAGCAGTCTTCACCCATCTATTTGAATTCTGAATTAATTATGTCCATCAAGCAATTGACACTAAAAATGATATATTTATCAAAATACTGGCTCTTTTATTCAAAATACAAGTGTCGTCTTAAACCTCCAAACTCTCGCCTTATCAACAACTGCCAAATGACAGTTCCACGCCATAATCCACACAACAACCTGTGCTCTGCACCATATCTTCCTGAACCGATATAATTAGCTCTTGTATTATGATAGGCTACCGAGATTTTAAAATTAATATTATTGAATCATTACGTTCCTTTAAATCTAGTTTTTGTCAGAAACAATAATTATTAAATATAAATTTTATCTTACAAACTATTATTATTATTATTAGTAGTAGCACCGCGTCTTACTACCCGTTCGGGCTATACGCACTTACGCTAATGTGTAATGGTAGGGTGATTGTGAGATTAAATGAAGGACCTACAGTTTAACGTGGAATCCGAACCACGGTGGAGGCCTGGCATTCCCCACATTCACAAGATGTCTTGTCAGAGGTGAAGGAAGGGTTTGGTAAATCTTACAAACTAGATAATAATAAAGAATTGATGTATATAATATTGTATGTTTGGCTTAGGGAGTTGCATGGGCCTTCAATGTGTGTACCTATGGTTTGCTATCCTTGAATTTATTTACTACGCTTTTTTTCACGCAAATTCCGGTACATTTACTCTAATTTAAACCTCTCTTCTAACTATCACAAGAGCGTGGTTAATATATATACGGTTGACCTGGCGGTCTAGGGGGTAAGGTGTCAGACATCTATGCTGGTGGCCGGGGTTCAATCCTCAGTCCCGGCAAAGATTTATCTGATTACCAAACCCTTCCTTCACCTCTGACAAGACATCTTGTGAATGTGGGGAATGCCAGGTCTCCACCGTGGTTCTAATTCCACGTTAAACTGTAGGTCCTCCATTTCATCTCACAATCACCCTACCATTACACATTAGCGTAAGTGCGTATAAACCGAACGGGTAGTAAGACGCGGTGCTAATAATAATAATAGTAATATATATATACGTATATCCTGAGCATGATGTGATATGAGGTGAAGAACAAACTTATTTCTCGTAAATAAAATAATAAACTAAATTTTTTATTCCATCCACAGATCTTCAGTTTGCTGAGAATCCTTCTTTTCATTTATGATTCGTGAAGTCACCGACACCAAAGAAGGGGAAAGAAAAAAAAGTTACGAAAGGTAAGAAACGTGCTTTCAGTTTGATGCCATTTTAGGTAGAGGGTAGTATTTTTTATTGGCTCTTCTAAGAGCAGTGCTATTTCCCTTTTTTTATATCTTCGTTATATCTTATTACGTAGTTCCAGATCTCATTCTGACTTACGCTGCAAGACAGCGATAAGAACCGATATAGTAGGATCGCCTTAAGTACCTGTTTGAACGTTAACAAAAAATCTAACGTTTACAATAGGTTGAATATAAGTTTTTTTAAATGACAATATCGGTCATAATTTGTATCTTCAGAACAAGGCTTGCCATTGATTTTATGAAAGTAGAATTAATAACCATTTTATTTAACTGATACGGGATGATTAGTCTTTATGTTGAGAAGAATATTTATATGTACACTATTATAAGGAATACCTATTTTTATACAAAAACTATTGTGTGAAATTATAATTACTTATTTTATCGATAAATATAAATAAAACATTAAGTTTAATTGGATTATCAGCAAGATCATAAAAGTATTTATCACCAAACCAAGATATCATAAGATGAATCAGTAGCTTTATATTTTTATTAATTTCACGTAGATCTATTTATCTTTGTACACTAACGTAATTATATGAATAATTGAAAATTAATTAATTTACCAACAAGATGTTTAATTTGGTATTATTATATATTCATACTTTAAATAAATCTTGGACAAACCAATTTAAAAAAATAATCATCAACATACATTTACACAAACTGTATAAGGTAAATGTAAATACAAATCTTAAAGATCATGTTATTAGAAAATGTAGATGAAACTTTAAATGAAAAAAATTGAGGGTTTGTCAACAAACTATAAATATCCAATAAGTGTTAAGTCTAACTCATGGAACTCAAGATTTTGTAAATTTTCAATCAAGAGTGAAGTCAACGTGACACACACCCTTAGCTATGTTGTTTATAGAAAAGAGCTACACGCACTGCTACCCCTAAATCTTACCCCCTACTCTCCAACAACCATCACCGCCAGAAATGGGTGGTAAAGAAATTAAGTCCCACTACTTATTAAGTGCTGTATCTAAAAGGTGAACACCGGTACAAAGGCGTCAGTCTAGACTTATGTGGGGGAGGTACAAAGGCGTCAGTCTAGACTTATGTGGGGGGAAAGAGGAAGGTGCTAAAATTTTGACCCAGTGAATTAAAGTGTTGATTTTATTCCTAAAGGGGTTGACTCTCTCTATGTGGCCAATCAAATCTTGAACGTTGGTTAAATACTAACCAAAGCTTTAACAGTATACGAGCTAGGTATTTTCTATAATCCTATACAGATATAGACTTTACACACAGGCTTAGCCTAAAAATGTAAAAGTTTCCTTCTGAAATTTCAAAAAATCCACATATTTGGTTGATAATTAATAGCTATTTTCCTGTGAAACGAAAGGTAACTAGTATAAAATCGTAGATTAGGTCTTTGTTAATGGAGTGATGTAATTATTTAGGGTGGTCGTGACACAAATTGTATTGAAATTAATATATCCTTTCTTCTGTTTGTTCTACTACTGATGGTAAACTCCACCCGAGAACGATATAAACCCATTTGGTTGCTGGAAATTAGGAATTACTTATAGACAGTTCTAACGCCTTACATTCATTATATCTCCAGCCCTACTGCCTTAAAGAAAAGCTCAATTTTTTTTAAGAAAAACTTGTCACTTAGAAAAGTCACTAGATCTACTTTAGCGTATTCATTCGCCAAGTAATATGCTCTTTAACCGTAATATCTGATTCATATTAGCAGTATCTATTAAATTACACTTAAAATATAATATATGGTGACAGGCAAAATTCATTTTCATATAAATGTTTCCAAAGCTAAGGGGATAGTTTTTGATTTGGACGGATCAGGAAATTGTCAGCTTATTATAAATGGAAAAACTGTTAGAAAAAATTAATTATTTTGTGTATCTGGACCGAATGTTCTGTATATATTGAAGGGTAGATGCGTAAATTTATCTCGGAGAATAGTTGAATATATGTAAACTATTACAAAGAATGAAGTAGTATCGAAACAGGCAAATCTGAAAGTATATAAAAGTGTGTAGAAGCCAACATTGTTATATGGGTGGTAAGTGTGGGTTTTTCCAGGAGAAACAGAAGGGCCATGTGACTGCGTTCGGAATGAGATATCTAGGAACTATATGTGGAAAAACTTGTATGGACAGATTCGGTAATGAATGGGAGTACGGTTTGGAAGGGAATTCAATAGGTCAACGTGAAAGAAGCTTTTTACGTTGATTTTGGCATAATGAGAGGATGAGTGTGGATCGAGTGGTGAAGCAAATATATGAAGGTAGAGTGTGTGTGGATCAAATGGAAGGGGTAGGCCATGTAATAAGTGGTTAAATATGGTAGACGAATGTGCGAAAAAAGATTAATTTTAAGAATTTTAAGAATCACAAAGCATTCATGGCTCGGTGTATGGATGTTGTTGAGAGGAAGGGAGAATGCAATGATAAGGAAGTGTGGAGAAAGTTAGTGAGGAGGGATTAAGTACGGAGTTCATTTTTTTTACCTATGCATTCAGTTTCTTGTCTACCCGTAAGAGAACGGTGTGATGAGTTATATGTGTATTATAATATAATACTATGTTATCAATGTTAGCCGCAATAAATGTTGTATTTTCTAAAACGACCTCACTATGAAAATTGGACTGTAAATATGTGGATGTAATGGACAACCAGTGTTATCTAGCGGGTGATAGAGGGGAAGGGTAAAGGAGGGAGAAATAATGTGGAGTAGTCACATCAACAACCTCAAGACATGAACTCTTTTTAACTCCTATCTCCCAAAGTAGATTCGAGTTCAAGTTAATAGATCCAATCTAATTCACAAAACCATTGTGTATCGTTTTGCGGAACCCGTTTTGTATTTATCAAGTAAACCCACGCGAATAGACAAAAAACTACATCAACGTGAAGGAATCACGAACCACTTTTAATGTTGTCATTATTTAACTAGTTTTCTTCTTTATATTTTTGCACCTTCGTCGCCTTCAGTCCATCAAATAGAACGGCTTTATCTCGTGAGTAAAGTACATTACGTGTAAACCGGAAGAAAGAGAGAGAGAGAGAGAGAGAAATCTCTCTGTCATCCCATGTCCTTCACACGATGCTACGTTATTGTTCGCCCACGTCACGTACCTTGCGGATGTGAGAGCCGGCTTATGATTGGTCGGTATCATACATTCAGAATAGGTTAAGTGAAACGAGCTGCGCTAAATCATTTCAATACGGAGGAGTGGTTTATAGCGAAGTGGGGAGGGGGGGAGTTTATAACACGATACCTGTTTGTTCTATTCGGACATACACACACGCACATTACACGCAGACGTACGCACAAGAGGAACTTCACCAAAGGCGGGTGATGAAAAAGGAGGTAAGCATCTGACAGATGCATCTGTCCTGTATGATGACAAAGGCTCGTTATTTGATGACTTAATATTTATTAAAAATAACCTTAAAATCATTAAAAATCTTCTTCAAAATTTTCGGAAGATGACCTAAAAATAAAAACAAAAACTCGTGTAAAATGCACACACCTTTATCAAACATACACTTGAATTAAAATACAATGAAAAACTTTTTACAACAAGGTTCTTGCATTCTAATAAATCTAATATGTATTTACAAATACCTGCTTAAAAAGTAATATCTACCTACAACAGATGCAACCCTCTCCATCTTATTTGCAGTCTCACCAGAAATGTGTATTTTACAACCAGACAAGCAAAGGGGATATAAAGCTAATTGGTTACATTATCTTCTCATTCAGACAACTGTGAGCTGAAAAAATTATGTTTGTGCAACTATGCAAGAATAAAATATAGACGGCATTTAAAAATATACTTATTCAACATGAATGCCTTAAAATGACCCAAAAGTACCTAAAAAGGTCTTAGAAATGCCTCAAGGAAGCTAAAAAAAAATTACACAGGCCAAGAAAATATAACCTTAAATTCCAAAATGACCAAAAATTACCTTTAAAATATAAATGTATTTAACAAAGCTTATATACTTATGAGAATTTTATTTGACTAACAAAAAAAAGATGACATGTTATCATAATCCAAGCCCTGATTATTTATTTATTCATAAAACAATGTAAATTCATCCTCTAAATGAATAAATAAATATGCAAGAATATGGAATGTAGGAAAATATTTATTAAATATAATAAAATGCACATAAATAGGTATTATATTGTAAAAACCGATGAATTAAACTTAGTTTGAATGATGGCCAAGAAAATGTACACTTTGTAACAACAATAGAATTACAGTTTAGTAAGAACCTTAAACTTTAGCTTATCTTTTCCTCGGACTATTCTAAATGAACTTTTTTTATTTCAGTTATTAAAACAGTAACTTAGCTCTTTGGAACATGCTGTTAAAAAATTATTCTTTCAGCGTCTGTTAAATGAACATCACCATCAATCCACTCACCTAAATAATAAAATTTTAGCTTGTATAACTTTTTTTTTCTAGGCATTCTCGATTTTTTTTTTAGTTAACTATTTATTTAGCATCGCATCTTACCACCTGTTCGTGTTTTACGCTTAAGTACTAATTACGCTAATGGCTAGGAATTGGGAATGCGGAAGCAAAGACAAATATCAATGCAATTTGTTTAATTCTATTCGAGTAAAATGTGGGAATAGAGTTACTGGACGTACACATTATATGTATGCAAGGTATTTCCATGGTTATTATCATCATCGTCATCGTGAACAGCTTCCAGCCACCGTCTTACCAGTGGTTTGGAGTATAAGCCTTTCCATTGCCTCCTTTCATTCCACTTCCACCACCTCTCTCCCTCCACCTTGGCCCAGTCCTCTCCTATTTCTTCCACACTCCTCCTTATTACCTTCAGCCATATGCCCCTAGGCCTCCTGACTGTAATAGCATATATATTGGACAATATGGACGCCAAATTTCGACTATATTTTCTGAACACATGGGTGATTTCAAATACGATATAAATAAATAAAAATCTTTCGAACACCTTAAACAATCACGATATTAACCTAATCCAATAAACAAAAGTATGAAACTAATTTACAACACCTAAAAAGGCACAACTGTGAACACAGCTGAAACAATTTTATTCAAATTGCCATATTAAATAATAAAAATGGTTTGAATGAACAAACAACTTTTGAGAATCAGATACTCATCAATACCCTAAGAAAACTTCCTCAACATACCAAACTCAAGAAAACCTCCAAGCCTATCTGCACCCCCCCCATTCTTCCATTGTTCGGGCCAGTGTCTAGAAGATTTGTACCCCCTTTCTCATGTTCATTTGTCATTCTATTTTTTTCCAATCCTTATAGCATCTTGAGTAAAATATGATTCAAAATCTATCTATCTACTATCTTATTTTCCCAACATCTCAGTTCATAATATCATCCTATACACATAATATCATTGACAGTGCAGTATATTGCTCCAAAATGATCTTTTCTCACTTTATATATACACGTTAATTTCAATCCTCATATCAGTTTTCAATATTAAAATAATTAAACACTCAACTATGGTAAATATGCTAATTTATCTTTATCAATTCTCGTTATTACAAATTATTACACTTCACTAACTTTGCATGTTATACCACATTGGCTAACGCATTGTTTTTGACCATTATTTGATTTGGTGTGTTTTCTCTATCATCAGACCTGAGGATGATGCCATCCTAGAATAGAAACATGTTGTAATATTTATTACGTTGCAGCATTTGCAGAGATACCAATGAACAGGGAATTCAGATAAGAAACAAACTCAATTTTTATATATTCTTTGTTTTCAAAACTTTATAACTTGTTACTGTCAATTTAATAATAATGTACGAAATATATGCATGATAACATCATCTTATGTGATTTAAAAAGAAAACATAGCTATAAATGTAATTGACTCAAAAGTCTACAATTTTTAAAAAAGTATTGAACTTTTTAGATGTTTGTTGAAATTACAAGATTTATTTATATTAATGTATTATACCTTGTAATTGTTATTACCAATCCATTAAAATATTAATCAAATATTGTGCATTTATATTAATATTCTACATTACACATTTATGTATTTCACGTTAAATTAATATAACTGAACTTCACCAAAAGTTAGGTTCTATTGTATAAATAAGCTTAAACGTTCCTTATTAAATATTAAAATATTTTTCAAAAATAAATATATGCGGCCCCATGTTTCAATAAAAAGGAATTAAAAAGTTACTAAAGGCAATCGATACCAGCTCCGAAGAATGACTAGGGAGGAACGAGGAGTTGGCCTGCTCTTGCTCTGAGGGTTTAGCTATTTAAACAAGAAACAATATCATCCTTTGGACGCAATTTAATCGAACATGGGTAATAGGAGTGTGTATATGTTTATATAATCGATTCTGCACAGTATCCTCGAGTTATTTCTTCTAATATAAAACGTTGTTTGTCTTTAATTAATTAGGTATAAGCTTGGAACCTGTTAGGTTGGTATTAGCAGTTTCAGGAGTCCAGAGCTGTGTCTATGGGCAGGGTTACAGAGTTTCGAGGAGGTTCGTATAGTTTCGGTTCTTTCTCTTCGTAGTCTCTCATAAATAATTGCTACGACACAAACTTTCTCATATCGTAATTATAGCTTGGAAGAATAGTTTTAAAAATAGAATTTCATTAAAATAGATACTATTGAATAAGTTTTTCTTATAAAAACAAACGCATCCACTTTTTAATCTCAGTAAACAAAATTATAAATGCATTAAAACAAAACCATTTAAATATATTTAACACATATAAAACATCAACAATCCTTTATTTTAAACAGTCCTCAAATTATTTTTAGTTTGTAAAAATAGAAAAATATTCTTGTCTATCATGAAAAATAATCCAAAGTAAACATTACTTATTATTGAACTAAACAGTATATTCAATTTTTTTTTTAATTTCAAATTTTCTAAAATTTTCTATAGGCATAAGTAAAATGTATTTATCTTGGAAAACTAAATTTACTTTATTATTGTTGACCTAAAATAGGCACTAGATATTAATTTTGAACAAAATCGTTGATATTATTTCAAAATATTTTCAATTTGTAGAAAATCAATCGTTAGAAAATACTATATATATAGTAATTTTCTAAGTGTTTATGTTTTGTTTGTTTTTTGCTGAGGGAAAAAGGATATAGTTTAAAACTTAGCATATATCAATTTGAAACCAGATAATTTGAGCCTTTAAAAAAACACTCTCAGTAGACCTTAGGAAATTTAGAACCCAAATTCTTCATCATCAGCAGGCCAGTCTAACACGAAAGTGACGCCTTAGATCATTTGAACACTGAGGTAGCTGTGCACGTTCTTAACCGACTGATTATATCAACACAAGGTTTTAAAAAATAATTTAATTACATAACCAGCAATCCATTAACTCATCAACGCGAAAGTAGGTACCATTTTAATAAAATAAACACTAATTACACCACGAGGGAGTCGGAAATTTTTTTAATTACCACGTCTTACTATCCGTTTGGATTACACGCCTATGATCTAGTTGCACTAATTATTTGAGATCAGGAAGTTTTAATTTAAATTAAGTACACCCGCATTTGCGTGTAGGTAGAATTAAAAGTCGTTTAAAAAGAACCACCCTCTGTACAATAGACTGCGATTGAACCCTGATGTTCACGTCTTCGGCAGTCTAGTATAACTATGGATTCACACGTTCACCAAAAAAACTAGCGCAGGACAGAAACTTGGTCACGTGACGAGCTCTAATCCAATCAAAAGATTTCCGCTTGATCGGCGCGAGCTGTTCCGCTAAAGTTCTATACTTCGTCCGCTATGCCCAAGATGTTCGGCACAGGAGAACCAATTAAATCACATAACCAAACATTTCAAATCAGTGCGCACTGGATAACGCATGCGCTCTAGAGCCAGAAGCAAGCAGACAGCTTCATTGGCCGTTGTGAAGAGAGTTGAAATAACCCGATAATATAAAGCGTGTGTATCTATTTATTGGATTGAGCCACGACACAGCGTTATTAATTTGAAAACATCCATCGGGAGAATGATCTAAAATATATGTTTATCCACTAGAAAATAAAATATGTTGATAATCAGCTGTTTTACGTTAGCGTTGCAGTGCATCATGGGTCAACAGACAGCGTGTGAATTACAGCACAGATTCTGCTTTGTATTTTTTCGGCTAACGTGTGAATTAAGCTTTACACGCGAGTAGCGCATTAGATAATGTGGCTACAGAAGTAGGTTCAGTCGAACATTGTACCCTAAGCTTTGCACACAGATTATTATTATTAGCACAGCGTCTTACTACCCGTTTGGGTTATACGCACTTACGCTAATTGTGTAATGGTAGGGTGATTATGAGATGAAATGGAGGACCTACAGTTTAACGTGGGATCCGAACCACGGTGGAGGCCTGGCATTCCTAACATTCATAAGATGTCTTGTCAGAGGTGAAGGAAGGGTTTGGTAATCGGATAAATCTGTGCTGGGACCGAGGATTGAACCCTGGCCGCCAGCATATAAGTCTTGACACCTTACACCTAGACCACCAGGTCACCTTGTACACAGATGAATTATAGAAATAGTCTACCAAACACAGATAGTATTAAAGTGTATGTAGAATAGTATCACCTCCTTAGTTTGTGGTAGCGTGGGATGAACTAAAAGCTCGCTTGTTCTGTTTCATCTGTGGAGACATGAAGGCTGGGGCTAGAATCCCTGTTTGGTTGTTACGAAAGAGATTTTGTTTTTTCTTGAATGGATTTCCACTGTCCTTACACACGAATAAGGATATTGGGTGGGTTGAAGGGCTGAGGGGAGGGGCAACAATGGTGAGTATATTATATTTTTTGTAACCTCTATGAGCAACGTCTACTTAAAGTGGGAGGGTAGTTAAATCAGGTTTGGGCCTATTATTCTAGTTTATACATACGTATCAAACAATTATTTGGTCAAAATAAGTCAAATATTGCTTTAGTAAAAAGAGAGAGTTAAATGTTATTCACATGGTGACCTCAACAATTGTTGAATATTTGTCGAGGGTATCCTATAATTTAATGGCAACTCTTTCCTTTATTTGAAAAGTTTCCCAACTAATGCCGCAATTCTCACGACAGATATTCAACAACTGTTGATATCATTATTTGAAGAAAATTAAACTCTATGTTTTAACCGAAGCAATATTTTATTTATTTTGGTCACAAAAAAAAAGTGTTGATATAAAAACTACAAAAATACTGACATTTAACCGTATATCCTACACCAGGGACCGGCAACCTTTTAAGCATGAAGAGTTATTTTCTAAAATATATTTTACTCTGGGCGTGTAAAGAGAAATTTCGATTTTCGTATTTGAATTTTCCCCTTTTATTTATGTATTTATTAGTGGGAAGTTGAGAAGATACCTATTTTAAATGTAATAAACAAAATATAAACTATAATATTATCACTCTTCAGATCTAAATATTTGAGCCTCAAATCTTGTGACGTGTTACAAAGTGGCCTTATTGTTAAACACTTATCTATGAAGATATTAATGGAATAATAAATTGAGGACTAATGAGGAGACTAAATAACAAATATTTTGTATTTCAAATAATACTCGACACACATCCTGTTATTTATCAAACAAAACTATCTAATAAAAAATGTACAAAATTACAAACTATTAGCCGGATGCCTAAAATCACATAAAGTCTGTCAAGAGGGTGTCATGGCACCCACAGGAAACCACGTTGACGACCTTTTCCTTACACTCTCACCTTAAGGCTCTGCCTACCCTCTCTGGTGGTGTGTTGAGCTTTCAGCTCTCAAAATAGATGGCGTTGCTAACTTTATACAAACTGGTGAATTCCAGCCATCAGGTTAGCAGCACTACTGGTTTGTTTACAATTGGGAGGCTGGCTGACCGGTAATCAGTAAAGGCCGCAAGCAATCTTTTCCTAGAACTGATAGAGATAAAAAGTGTAGTGCCGGACCGTAAAGTTTGTAGGCGACCAAGTTGGACTAAACGTGGGGAGAGATAAAACGTCAAGATACAATCACACTGTCGAGCAGAAAAATTAGCTTATCCGTCCCAGCCAGTTAAACGTTTCTCTCTGGAGGTTCAGAGGAAGTGTACCCGCATTCGCGTAAAGCGAGAGTGGGAAAATATTTAGGAAATATCACCCGATCACGATTGAGCCACGATCTCCCTGTCATCGGCAGACTAGTCTATTGCGATAGTGACGCCTTAGACCATGTGGCCACCAAAGTGGGATATTACCAATCTTCATGTCTAAAAATATATAGAGAGGTGGGAGGGAGCTTACGAAAATTCTTCCAATCACCCACGTGAGGGAGGGAGGATCTAAAATCATGTAACAAAGCCTTACGTAATTTAAGGATGACCCCTTACAATATAAACTATGGGACATAGATACAAGGCCTAGCAGCCGAGTCATGTTATTGAGCAGAGTAGAAACAAATTCAGGTCATTGGTTTGGTTGATTTTGTCGTATCACTTATTTGCGTTTATTATTAGGCAGTTAAAATAAAAAAAACTCAAATTTAATGTGCTAAATTTAGCCACTGTGCTTTGATCAATTTTTAAACTTTAAAGGCTAAAGAGGCAATAAAATATTTAAAAGGTCGTTTCATTTCGAAGACTAGAACAATTTCGACTATAGATATATCTGTTATCTTTATTACTGATATCACCACGTCATACTACCTGTTCATTTTATATTCATATATGATAATCTAATTGGGTAGTAATGTAGAAGGAATCATTTGACAGGTTATTTACAAGCATTTTTATGTAAGGAGATGGGGAAACAGTTTAGGAAAAACTACCCTCAGTAGATCCGACCAGGATTTTAATCTCAAGCGCTCCGCTATCAGCAGGCCAATTTAATACTGGAGTGACGCTTTAGACCACTCGGCCACTGAAGTGGATATCTGTTATTCAATACTGCGTTTACAGTTTTCAAACATCTATAGGATTTACACAATTTTACAGAAATAAATGTTTTTGGGAATAATTTTTCATCCTACTGGTAGATTTTAACTTTAGTAATATCTCCAAGGTATCAGCCTGCAAGCAGGCTATATCAATCAAGAGGCTGCAGTATGTTGGCGGCGAAGATAGTGCCAACATTTTTGGGCTGAGGGTGCCTTGTGGTCAGCACAACGAGCCCTCCAGCCTTTTATCTCAGTTTTCTAGACTGAAGCGCTACTTATTCATTCAAGTAGCTCCTCATTTGTCCTCACGAGGTTTATTTTGGTTCCGTTTCAAACCTAATGCTTCGCAGACAGAATTGGAGGCACTGGGGATCGAACCCGGTACTTCAGGATCTGAAGCCAGTAAATATAACCACTATACCACAGATGCGGTCGGGTATCAACTACTTACTTACTTTGTGGCATAGGGGACACAAAAGTTCATTAACTTTAATGGATTTAAATATATTTTACTTATCATCGACTCCATGTCGTGGTCAATATTGCCAAAGCGCTATGACTGATCACTGAGTGCGTAAATTAATCAGCTCTAGTAACTTTGATAGTTCGATTCCCTGTAAGGTTGAAATTACTTAGAATTAGCGTGATACGAACTCGGCCAAGGCACAAGAAATTTTGAACATACTATAAGTGCGTTAAAGAGTGTTAGTAACATTTACTTTCAGCTAAGAGCTTTTTTTTTAAAAAAAAAGTACTTGAAACATCAGAATAATCGCTACATTGTTATATAGAAATATTTATTTGTATCTTAATTTTGATATTATTTCCACAGTAAATAAAATAGTATCGCTACTCATCCGTTGTACTTAAATTAGTAGATACAGATAGCCTATGCGCCAGTAATATGCATACCATTTAAAAAAACTTAACCTTTACGACAAGCAGTTAAATATTCAATTATATCTTTGAGTTTCTTTGTGCGCCCTTTCTTCCATCGACCCATGCTTTACAAACCTTTTATTCACAAGGATATAAAATAATATTGTATAAGTACTTCCCCACCTCAAAATTTATACAATCCACTGGATCTTGTTCGAAAGCAAAAAAAGTCACATATGGTTAATTACATAAAAGGTAATCACCGTGGGTACTTATTGTTTTATATATGATACATTTCTTCCAAAACTATCGCACAAACTGCGAGACTGCAATAGATTCAAATTAAAATTAATCACATTTAACAAGCTAATAAAATAAAATTAACATTTTAACACCTTGAATACCAAAGAAATCGTTCATTAATCTTTTGAAAAATAACTTATTCCAAAGTCCAATGAGAGTCAAATCCTAGACCGTAAAATAAATATAGTAAATAAAAATATATTGAGATCATCTCCAAATTACATTCAGACCAAATTTTATTTAAAATAACTATGTTTGATATGGGCAGGAATATTTATTTTTATTTATTATAATAGTGGATTAAAAATTCAGTGTGCAGTAGTTTTCGTATACTTTGAATATTAACACTAATTATTACAACGTGTAGTTCTCAAGAATGAGAAAACCCGTGAACTAATGTAGGATACGAGTGAAGAATTTTACATGTTTTACTGTCTCAGGTAAATAAGGGCTAATGTCATAAAACTTTGTGTATGGGGAAGCATGTAGTTTCTTCTTTGAAAATAATGTATCACTAGAGTAATACTCTCATTGAAGTAAGTAGGGACCAACTATCTTCATTCACACAGCAGTTAGGACTTTGTGAGTATTTTAGTTACTTAATATATTAAGATGTTTATATTTAACTACGCAAATTTTCATGATTGGACATTGGCCCTTCTTATCCAAATGCATATGGTATTAATGTTTCTTTGACTCATGAAGGTCACAGAGATTAGCTTAACCCTCCACTGCCGCCTTAGTTCCGATACAGCAGGTTAGCCAACGCTTGCAAAACTATACTAGCTTATAAATGCGTAACGATCATACTAAAGGCACCTATTATCAACTAAGATAACTATTTGTACAAGGAAAAGTTGTATTTAAAACTATGTATTTTGATTAGAGTGTCGACTTGGGAGTCGTTAGAGCTCAATATCTTCGTGATTATTGAAGCTAAATCAAATTTAAAAATATGTCTAAAAAGAAAAAGAAATTATTAATTAAATAATATGTTATAAACAAACACTCTAGCTTAATTGTACAAAGAAAATAAATAAATCTATTAATTATTTTTGTTTTCTCATTTAAAATGCATTCAAATGGTAACATTTTCACGAAAATATTTCAATAACTATTTTTAGTATGGTTTGAAGATTCCATAAGAATTATGAAAGCTGCCCAGATATGTTACTAAAATAAATAAAAAACAAAAATGTTGAATTATTAAATATTTTTTTGTTTAGAACCGTGCATTTATGGGTAGGCACAGCCTTAACCAGCACAACGTGGAAAGAAAAAGTTTATCCTTTTAATCTCCCCTAAAAAAAAAGGCCCAGCCCTCACGCGTTTTGGATTCCGGAGCTGACAAAAAGACTCCTACCCCCCTCCCCCCGACCCCTCTACACCCTCGTCTTTGTGAAATGTCATCGTCACTTATTCATGGCAGGTACCACTTCACGCAAGTCACATGTCAATGTCGCAAAGCACGGTAAACGGATCATGAGCGATTAAACTTTTTTTCCATTCTTTCTTTTAGAGGATAAAAATAATGTCAAGTCTCTTTTTAACATTCTGTTGGCTTTATCGTTTGATGTTAAGGGATATTCACGCTGTTATTTAAAAAAAAAACCACAAATACCTGCTTCGTTGGCCGCATGGACTAAGGCGCCACTCTAGAAATAGACTAAACTGTCGATGACGCAGTGATCGGGTTTTAAATCTGTCAGGTGTACTGCCTATGTTTTCCCCCTCAAATTGTCTTTAATTCTTTCTACACACAAATGTACGTACAATTCCTATTAATACAACCTACCTAATCCTAAACACATTAGCGTAATACAAGATACAATCCAATACAAAACTGTTTTTGCGTACACCTATTAGGTAGGTTGCGTGTCCCAGTTTGAAAACAACTGGTCTGTGTTCTCGCTATCGACATGGATTGGATAAAGGGAAGATCACAGATTCAAAACCTGGCCTAGTGCTCTGTAGGTGGTACTTACCAAATGGAATCATGGATTCCACGAAATTGATGGTACATTTCGTTTACTAATCAACCTTCTTCATCCCAGAACCTACAGTGTAAGTATGTGAATAGCACGTACAATTAATATGAAGCTGGGTCCCCATTTAAATCTCTTAGCACAAATAGATAGTATCGTTCATCTCATATAGGCCTACCTTCTCGCTTCTTTAGCAAATTGATACATCTACCTAAAACTCCTAAGAGATGTGAAACCAAATGGTAATTAATTTTACAGAGGCATATTCGAACAAATCAGATATTAATTAAAATACACTCTTTCAGAAAGATAATAAGATTATAGAGAATAAAAGGAACATCACTATTCACTAATGATTGAAACATTCATCAGCCAATTTCTCAGACCTATATTTAAAAAAAAAATCACACATAGCATGCACATTTTTAGGTCTCTAGATATATATTTATATAAAATTTTAAATTTTTTAATGGCTCTACAATTTTGTAAATATAAGTTATTTAGTATTTCAAAAAGTTTCAGAAATAAGATTAAAATTCTAGATACCCTATTGTACAAAGTATCCTATAACTAATTTTACCGGACATATTGGATATACCATTTCGTTTTTAGTGTCAAACTGTGCCTATATACTAATTTTAAACAAAATCTTAAGAGTTTATTTCGAGAAAATTGGTTTATTCTCTTTTAAAACATAAGTAGACTACCCCCAACATCAGGACTAAATATATAATATTAAAAAAACACCTTTGCCAAACCTTACTAAAATTAGATACCAAGTTATAGCTTAAACGGTAAAATAGTTTCGTCACCAAACTGAGATATTGACAGATATACAGATGGCCAGAGAGTCTGACGGGTGGACAGGTAGACAGATAGACACACACACACATACACAGATAGAAGTACAAACTGACAGATGGATCGACAGACATACAGATGGATAGACAATCGGACAGATAGATGTACAGACAGTAAGAAGGATAAACAGACATACAGATGTAGCGACAGACAGACAGACAGACAAAAGGCATCACGAAAATCACTGTTTAAGGTCAAAGGGCAATCAAACGGGGATATCCATCAAAATCTCAAGTTCAATATTTTTGAAAGTTCACAATTTTATATTTCTTTCTTTTTCCCAAGAGTCGTGGTCAACTTTTCCTTTAGTGAATGAAATAAGAACATTTCTCCGATTTGTTTTAAATATACCCTAAAAAAAATGTGTTCATAAGTCAGAGCATTATTATTACCTGTTTTGTTAGTGTCCCATTGAGAGGCTACATGGCAGTGGAATTCAACGCGTAGTTTTCACAAGATGATCGTTATTTTTACGGTTGTTACGCATACAAAATGGCGGCGCTTCATTCCAAGCCAGTTAGCTTTTCTGTGCTCACTCGAAAAAAAAACACGAAAATATAGACGTGTTTGGTTGAAGTGTTCCTTGGAGTAATATAATCAGACTCATCCATCCGAAGCCTTTATTTCCCAAAACGCCCTCTCATAAATTTGACGCTATATCTATTTTTATTATTTGTTTTAATGTCATGAGAATTATAAACAAATTCTCTCAAGATTTAGAAACCTTTTAAATACAACCTTTATCCACTAAATTATTTTTTTTAGTCAAGAATGATGGATGATATGGTTGAAGGTCATTGACTTATGAAAAAGTTAATTACCAGAAAATATCTTTACCATTTTTATTTCATCATGCTTTCATTATTTGCTTATTATTTTCAGTTGTGTCTTACTTTCTTGCAAATAGAAAGGTATATAATCATGAATTTATTCTGCCATGAGGTTCTAATTATCTTGACACATTATGTCTCTTCAAACTCAAAATAGTGGGTGTTGAAATAAAATTGGTCGCTATATTTGTTTGTTGGTCTCTAACTGGTGCTTAAACCAAAATTGTTTGAGGAATTTTGTTCAAATTATACATTTAAATGGTGTACAGAGCGTTATGACAAATTATTAGACTATTATATATTTCTAAAGTATACACGAACATTGCTCTGCACAATCACATTTTTACTTTGAGTAGAAAGTAATCATAATGATTTGTTAATAAACTTATTAACTTTATATTTTACTATATTCGAGGTTTTTTTACCTGAAGCTGACAAAATTGACATGCATCATTTGTTTAAATTGGATTGCGACCAAAAACCGCTATTTAAGTTTTCATATCATCAGGCAATTTCTGTAAAAACTGTTTTGCAATATAAAAGTATCAGCTTTCTTCTCTGGCCAGGTATCAATCCGGATTTGAACCCAATTGAAAGCATGTGACCCATAGTTAATAAAAAGAGAATTCGTCCAAAAAGTAGGTTTGATCGAAAACTTGATTTAAGTTTAGCATCATGATAGTAAAATACATTTTTTAAATGTGAAAATATTATTAACAGCATGTTAAAAAGATTAAGATCGCTTTTCAAGAACAAGTGCATGTACACAAGATACCAAAAAAACAAAAGATTGTTTCATTATTTGTTTCTAACATCTAAATAATTAATATAATATCACTTAATAGCCCGGTTGAGTCTAATAATTCGTCCTGTATCTGTATTCAAAACTCAAGGCTGAATCGTGATTTCATTTAAGTTTTAAAATTAAGTTTAGTTCACTAAGGTTTAAGTTTTGAAAATTTTAAATATTCCAAGAATGGCTCCAGCAATTTGTCCAAAATGGATATCTGGAGAGTAATCTATTGTAAATAAGAAGGTATGTTGGTTTTTGTAAAAATAATTCACATAAGTATTGTTTGGGTCTTGACTGATTACTAACATTTTGTACTTATATTTGAAACTGTACTGTTCCTTTTCTAAAATATATTTTAAGATTTTGCTCAAATTGGAGAGTTTTGCACAATATGCAACATTGCATACATACATTTTATATTCATGTACTTCAAACTTTAATGCAAAATTAATATTTTAGTTCTTTTACTATAATGCAATTCAAAATTTTGTTGATTTATGACATTACTACATGTGAAGGGGAAATTAAGATTTATGGAATACTATACAAAAACCAAAGTTCCCAGGTTGAACCCAACATACGGAGACGTAGCCTTTCAGAATTTATTTTTATTTATATCGGCTAGCAATTATAAGCTCAAACAAAATATGTATTTTTGTTCATGGTATTTGTGTTGTTTTTTTTTGTAATTAAGTCATGACATTGGTCTATTTTGCGCTACATTTTTGTTGAAAACATACCTACGTGTAGATAGTTATGATTTAAAGAAAGGTGTATAATAAAGACCAAACATATTTGGTATACTCGTACTTTCATTAGATCATGCGCATTAAGTACAACGAGAATAATCTACTTTCTTCTTAAGGACTAACACGGTAAAACAGGGTAGATTAGACTTGATGTTATGTCTAGGAGTGTTACCAAGGTAAGTAGGGATTTTTAAATCTGTACCGGTGATAAATTCTCCTCTAATCAGTCCATAGTTAACCAGGATGAACATAGAATGCTAAAACTATACCTTTGATATGTTTGTCTCCACTTGTTTCCCATTTGACCAGGATAAGTAGTACTTGTTAAACCTCTATGTGTGATTTATTCTCCCCCATTTGTTTCCCATTTGACCAGGATAAGTAGTACTTGTTAAACCTCTATCTGTGATTTATTCTCCCCCATTCTGTTCCCATTTGACCAGGGAAAGCAGATCTTGTTAAAACTGTAGCGGTGATATCTTCTCCCAAATCAGAATGATTTTTTTCCACTAAATCATTCCATTTAATAACACCTAAATACACTAATCAGTCCACCACAAGTTATAACATGAACAAAAAGCGTCAATTTTCATCCTGTCCGGCTGACTAGTGACAGTCGTTGCTCGAATCCCAGCTTAGTATAAACATATTTATTTCTTCCCCAAAATTGTTTTATTTTTCTCTACCCGCACGCTATCACGGGGACACTTCCTTTAGATTATTCCTTCCATATCTATACACTATTGTAACTATAGGATGGTTGGTAGGATGTGACACTTGGTGAAAAGAAATGCCAAGCACTATTACCGTTTTATAATCATATACATACATACCACCCACCTCGGTGGCGTAGTTGGCTAACGCGCTTGTCGTGTTGAGCTCAACCACTGAGGACGGGGAGATCGAGGTTCGAATCTCGGTCGGGTGAACTGGGGGTGGTTTTTCCTAAATGGTTTTCCGATCTCCCTCCACGCAAATGTGGGTTCACTTCCTCTAATTCAACCTCCCCAATTCCTAATCCATTAGCGTAATTAGTACTTAAAGCGTATAACCCGAACGGGTAGTAAGACGCGGTGCTAAATATTATTATTATTATTATTATTATTATTACATACATACCCAATCACGATATTCCCTTGCGGAGTCGGCCAAAAGCTGTTTGTATATATATATATATATATGTATAAATATATGAAGGTCTATATATAAACAAACACACAGGTTTTGCCTACTTCGTAAGGGAATAGCGTGATTCGGTATGTATATATATATATATTTAGAGAAAGAGAGAAATAGAGAAATAAACATTTTTACATCCATTACTGTTTCCAGCCTGTGGCCTAGGTCAGTTTTTTATCCAAGTCAAATATTTTCCACTATCGGCCTGCTAGACCGGTCGTAACTTCACCTGCCTTATAATTTAACTTAAAACTAAGACAGGCACAACATCCAGTCCCCGGCCGTTTATTTATAAATATTAAAATGTAACTTCATATTCCACCAATGGCAAATTATTCGGCCATGCCGGGAATCCAACCCGGTTCTCTTAGATCAGTAAGTAGACACTCTATCAACCGAGCTAGTGTGTCAGATTATATACATAAATACATAAAAACATAATTAAAATATTTTTTGACAAGATATTCGCTTACTTCTCTACCTAATGGATACCGACGCCACCCTCGTTACCCTTGACCTATAATCAAAAACAAATAACAATCAAAAACTCTGTTTCAATATATAGAACCATACATTTTTTCCCCCTTTCCAAACGTTCACCGTTTCCATCCATAGCTTTCCTTTTTATCTTGTCTTCGGCAGATTCACACAAACCAATCCTTTTTCACCCCCACCCCCCTAACTTGCACCTCTTTCCATCCCACACCTAACCCCTCATCGGGACAGTAGGGAAGTTTGGTCGTCTCCCTCTTTTTTTTGTTGTTGCATAATTCATGAATTTCCCTCTCTCTGTCCTCCGATCCGAAACTCTCAAACCCCCAACATTTCCTCCACACCCAAACGTCTGTGGGTTGCAACTGAATTCAACTAGAGTATTCGTTGAGATAAAAGAAAAAAAATACCTGTGAAATGTTCAACTAAAATATAATAATTCAAAGACTATCTTGACCTAATTTCAATAAATTTTATATCAAAATAAAATCATATTAATTTTGAATGGTTTTAATTCTAAGTTAGGCAAAAGTGTTTGTTTTTAGTTGATTTAATTAGACATTTTTGTTTTAAAATGTTGACCGTATCCAACAAAAATTAAATAGTCTTAAAGCAAGTAATTAACTCTTAAATTATCATTCATATAGCTACGTATCTTTTTGTATTCATATTATATTTGTAAAGGTAAGATAGCACTGGTCTGATTATAAATAACTAGATCTAGAAATCGTTCTATTAGGCGTATGATACCTTAGACCAAGCCTTAGCAACGTTTTTTTTAAATATCATAGAGCGTATGTGTTTTAAATAAAGTTAGTGTAATGGTTTGAAAAAAAAAACAGAAAAAAACTTTCAACCCAATAGTTCTCATATATTAATAAATCACTAGACTATAAAGCCACACGGCTGACTCACTCACTCGCTGACATTAATGTTTACCCACTTCCAGGTGAGATAGCAACTTGAAATTTGGAAAACGTATAGCTTCTAGCCTGTAACAGACGTAAAGATTCTAAAAAATTTAAAAAATAATTTTTAACCCCTAAAAGAAATTCAAAATGTTGGAGCAACCTTAAAGTCGGCGCGAACCTTTTTTTGTAGGCCTCTTGTGGTTAAACGGTAAGATCTATCGAAAAATGGATTTCATCAGAGTTAGATATTTTGATTTTAGGTAAATTTTCCACATTTTCCACAAATTTTTTAATTTTCTGACATACTTATGGGACAGCTAGAATCATAAAATTTAAAAATAAATAAATCAACGTTCAAAACAACGCTGGAATTACATTCGTTTACACTCACTGGGTGTTGGGGGGTGGAGCCCACAACGAGCAAAGAGAATAATTAGTCTATTAGTTTATTTTCATGTTTGCTAAGTAACTTGGGAACCAGATAAAATCAGTCCGTGGGCCGGATCAGGCCGGCGGACCGCTTTTTAGTGACAGCTCCATTATACCGTGTGAAAACTGTTACAGGTCCTTTGTCGGCCTCTCAAGTTAAATAACAACTCTTCAACAGTAAGATAGTGTAAGTAAGTTTCACGTAAAAAAATGTAAGTATTTTTAATATTAAATTATTGTTCGACAAGCTCCATCTAGTGAATCAAGTCAAACTTAATTATAGCATCTTCTACGGGACCGTATTATTTATAATATAGTTCAAAGAGAGGAAATCACTAATGAATGAAATAACATTTTTATATTTTGTTTTTTAATTAAACTTCTAATTTTGATTAAACGCATCTAATTAGCTAATAGATCTCAGCATTTCATTACCGAAAGCGAGTTTAGCAAATCAACATCACTTGATCTAATCAAATTGATTAACTACTACTACCTAATTATGCCGATATAATTAGTTAATGACGGATATGCATACGATAATTCTGGGTCCCAGCTTATAGATAGGAACGTAAATTAGTTTTGAGAAGATTGCCCTGCGCTTATTGGCCACACGTGACCTCAATTTCAAACATGAGATAGCGTTATGTTAGGGTACACTACACTACACTACACAAACAAACCCAATACCTTGTTTGGACAACTATCCTTCCCCTTGAATCCAACGATCCCTACTCCTTATTTTAAAAAAAAGAACATCCAAGAAAGTTTTTTTTTCCTAGAAAAAATAGAAAGGAGAAGAGGAAGGTTTTTTTTATATATGAGGGAAAGATAAGCAGACGAGTTTGTTAGGGAAATCCAGTTTGAGTAATGTTGGCAAAAAAATCTACAGGGATTTCTTCGCAAGTATTCTCCAGGTCCACATCCCAAGTCAGAGAGAGCGAAATAAAAAAAAAGAAAGAAAGACAAGAAATTCTCCGAAACGTTTGTTGTGTACTAAAGTCTTCTTTTGTTGCCTGTGAACCACCCTTATGAAGAGTGAGAGGGGTTAGGGGAAGGTGATGTGTTGGGGGACTAGATATTAATGGAGATTACAGGGAGATTTTTTCGCTTGTGAGTATAATTTATATATTGCTACTACGTTTTAAAATTTACGTTAAATAATATGTCTTTGTGGAAAAAAAGTCGAAAAAACTGCTCTCTCTCTCTCTCTCTCTCTATCTCTCTATCTCTCTCTCTCTCTCTCTCTCTCTCT
>CABEEJ010001284.1:119987-135872 GCA_901482245.1 Timema douglasi | reverse complement strand
ATTATTAGCACCACGTCTTACTACTTGTTCGGGTTATACGCACTTACGCTAATGTGTAATGGTAGGGTGATTGTGAGATGAAATGGAGGAACTACAGTTTAACGTGGGATCCGAACCACGGTGGAGGCCTGGCATTCCCCACATTCACAAGATGTCTTGCCAGAGGTGAAGGAAGGGTTTGGCAATCAGATAAATCTGTGCCAGGACCTAGGATTGAACCCCGGACCTCCAGCACAGAAGTCTGATACCTTAACCCCTAGACCGCCAGGTCACCAACAAAAATGATGCTTACTGTACAGGAATGAGGGAGGCAAAAGTTTAGAGGAAATTTAGCAGCATATGAGTAAGAAAGTGTGAAACTGTTAAGTACAGTAGCCCCATGGCTTCTTGGGTGCTGCCTGACAGCTCACAGCTGACAGATAAAAGTTTTGAAAAGTTACCAGACCAAATTATGTGTCCCTACGCTCAACCATATGATCTGCAAAAACATGTGTTAAGCAGCTGTCACTTCTGACAGACAACATTTAGGTATATACCTAAGTGTTGACTGTCAGAAGCCAGCTGTGAGCTGTCAGTCAGCACCAAAGAAGCCACGGGGCTACTGTAACTCACCGTGTCGACCTAGGTAGTCTTGTGGAAAGTGCTTGCTAGAGGACCTGATCTATGTTTGTGGGATGAAACCCAGCCGGGGTCAACGGATTTTTCTTGGGTGATAAGAATCCGTAGCACAACTTCTTAAAGAGGCGAAGTACATCCGTTGCTATCATGTCGATCGTGGGATGCATAGGAACCCTGAAAAGGATGCTAAAATACCTTTCCCGGCAAAATGCGTGGGCTCTCTCCCTATAGTTCAATGAAAATCTCGTGTGCTGATATATACAGTTGGTTTAGAAAGTGGACGTTAAATAACTCAAATAAATTGAAACAAATCTCTTTCCCTCAGCAAACCCGACCGGAATTTTAACCCTAACCTCTCCGCCTCAGGTATTTCAATCCATTATGAAAGTTACGACTTACCTTAAACCATACGACCGATGTGGGTATGAGGGATGTATCCACCCTTATAAATTATTATTAGCACTGCGTCTTACTACCCTTTCGGGTTGTGCGCACTTACGCTAATGTGTAATGGTAGGGTGATTGTGAGATGAAATGAAGGACCTACAGTTTAACGTGGGATCCAAACCACGGTGGAGGCCTGGCATTCCCCACATTCACAAGTTGTGATTAATACACGTATTGTCAGAGGTGAAGGAAGGGTTTGTAATTATTTAAAATCGTTGAATCACTATTTATATCTTATCGACGTAGCAAATGTAATATAAAGGATTTACCACTCTAGTATATTTACGTTTTATTCGGTGAGTTCTAAACATGTTTTATTTAAAAAAAAAAAAACAGAAAATCTTGAATAATTATCAAAACGGTCCTACATTTTCATAGTATTTATTTTATACTAAGCACTCGTAGTTTTTTTTTTGTAAATACAATTTTGAATGAATCTCATAAATCAAGCTAGTTTTTTTACGAAAATGGACAGTATAAATTTTATTTCCGGCTTATATAGATTAAAGTGTCCGTAAAAGTCTACCTCTATATAGAATTAGAAACAAGGAATAAATAATTTTGAAATGTAAATCAATGCTTCTTAGGCATGATAGAGTGGTTGTGTTTACTCGTCAGTGGAAGTGGGTATTTTCTATCAGCAAATAGACTTAAGAGGCTTCACAAGATGAACTGTTAATTTTCTTTACTCTCTTTCTATTTCGTACATTCTCATCCAAGTGTGATAGTGGTTTGAGCGCTTAGGTGCGTCCAGTTAAGATGCAACCCTCTTCGTAGAATAGCTTCGAATACACCAGAGTTGTTAACTTAATTCAATACATGCGAAAAATAGAAATTCTAAATAAATGATAAAATATTTTTGTTATATTGAATGCAATATATCAATAATACATAAAGATAAAGAGGTAAATGAATGCTCAAATTCATGTTGTTAAATTTGCTATTTTATTATCTAGGGTTAAACCACCAATTTAAATGGGGCATGAAGGGACACAAGAAAAGACCAATCTTTTGGTAGTTTGTATAGTAATACATTTTTCCACCAGAATAAATTAAATATTGCCCCACTAGAAACATATGTTTTAGTTTATGTGTATAACCTGAAACAGGTGGTAATAAAGGGTGCTAAAAAGATATCTTCACATGGTGATAAAAATCAACAGTTCTTGAATATTTGTCATGGATATAGCGGCATTTGTGATGATGATGATGATGATTTTTAATGATGAGCAAAGGTAGTTATTAAATTTCAGGACATCTTTGACACAAATTCAAGCACTTTTGAGACTATTGTGTGAATAAACTTAATCTATGTATTTATACTAGAGAATAATTTTATTTATTTTGACGAAATATAACTATTTGTTGATAACTGTAATAAACAATTGCCATTCCACGCATACCCTTCTACCCCACATTTAGCGTAAGAGTTCTAAAACCAATTTTAGTTTCAATTTTATTATATGTAAATATATATTAACAATTTTATATATGATATATACATTTGTAGTCAATATATATTTATATATGTTTATATATTGACCATATATGTTTATATACACTACCGTTAATAATTATGGTTCCAATATTTTGGATAAAGGTATGAACCTTTTTTCTTATCTCGAAAAGCCTTAAGGATTTTACTAGGTGTTCAAGAATTACTAAACTCCAAGGTCACATTTACAATATAATTGTATAAAGAGAAAGAAAGAATGTACGATCGAGGTGGTCTGGCTAAGTCAATTTGTTTTTCCCCTTTTTCAAATCTATCTTCATATTTTCATAATTTTATTCGCATTTCTCTACAACTAAAATCCCCCCTCTCTCCCTTTTCTCTCCCTTGTTAGTATATTTCTACTACCCCCCCCCCCTTGTCCACTAATGAGCTCGCCACTCAACCCAAATGAGCACTATGGTAGCAGAGCGGGTTGGTACCTGAAGATGCTGCTAGAGAGTGCTGGTGGCAACGAGAGTATGTGTGTGTGGTTTTTTTTTTATTTCTCTCTAGTGGTTTCTCCTACCTCCTAGCATGGTTTCCATTGTTATTTACCCTCCGGGGAAACGGAAGGGTTGGTCCACAGAGATTGTTACCAGAAGAACACTTGAATTCTGAAACACGTCAAACGTCTTCGTTAGCGTCTAATTTTGTATCAGTCTGACCTCCACTCTTTCTTTGTAATATCACACGGCATCTAGTTTTGTTTGTTAGAAACTTTAGTACATGTTCATTGTTGTTTTAGGTAAAGTTCACTCTGATAATCCTTATAAATAGCAAATACCTTAATAAAATTACAACATGCCTTAGTTTAGGAGGTTGGGAAATAGTGTAATCCATCAAAATAAGATGACACCTTTAAGTGTAAACCAGGAGAATTAATCTTTAAATTTGTTAGTTCGTACTAAAGGTAGTTTTTGTTTTTTTAGAACTATAAAATATTTAGAAAATCGATTAAATATTTCGCAAGTTGTAGAATATTTTTTACTGACAACAATTTGGTTCTAGAGGATCAGGTTTAATTTAGTAAATATTTAAATTAGTTATGTTAATCAAAACTATCAGAGCCTTTCCAAAAAATAAATTAGGTCTAAAATGATTTTTATGACCTCATATTAAAAATTGGGTGAGATGATCTATTAATATAAAAATAATATAACAAATTTAAAGTACGACAATAGCAGATACAATCTTCATACACTAATTTAATCATGCTTAAAAATATATTTTAATACTATTTTCAAAAGAGTGATGGAAGGTATGACGTGACTTATGATTTCCTTTTTTATGAGTTTTTATTAATATACAACATACACTGTAGTAGGATAAACATGTATTGAAAAACTAAAATATAAAACATTCGATCAAAAGGCAAATTCTTGGCAGACGTATACAAAGAGAGAAACATATGCACACACAGCCATGGCTCATATATATATACAGATATACCTAAATGCATATATAATCACCAAAATATATACATACATACTTACACACGCAAATTAAACTACTATAAAGCCTCATGGCTGACTCACTCACTGACATTAATATTTACCCACTTCTATATAAGCTAGAAACTTGAAATTTGGCAAACTTGTAGCTTTTAGCCTATAACTGACTAGAAAATTCCAAAAAGTTAAAAAAAAATTATTTTTAAACCGCCAAAATATTCAAAATTGCAGAGCAACTTTAAAGTCGGTGCGGACCTTTCTTTGGAGGTTTCTTGTGGCTATACGGTAAGACCTATCAAAAAAGGCTCTGGAATTACATTAGTTCACATCCAATTGCAAAGAAAATTCACTGGGGGATTTGGGGGCGGAGCCACCAACGAGCAAAGTGAGTACATACATGCATATACAGTAGCCCCATGACTTCTTTGGTGCTGACTGACAGCTCACAGCTGAAAGATGACGGCTTTGAAAAGCTACCAGACCAAATTATGTATCCCTACGCCGAACCATATGATCTGCAAAAACATATTTTTAGCAGCTGTCACTTCTGACAGTCAAAATTTAGGTATATACCTAAATGTTGACTGTCAGATGTAAGCTGTGAGCTGTCAGTCAGCACCAAAAAAGCCATGGGGCTACTGTAGATAGATGGCATGATAAAAAGAGTTTTGTTTAGAATTAAGCGTAAATTAAAGTACATTTACATAAAAAAAACTGTAATGGTGTTATAAAGTACCACTACATAAATGTGGCCATACTTTATTGATTATACTAAGTAAAATTATGTGTATTTTCGTAGTATACCCAATATAATGATTAATGGTTTATTGATTGATATATAGCATTTGAAAATAATTTGACTACTCTATTTTGAATCCATATTATTATTATTATTATTAGCACCGCGTCTTACCACCCGTTCGGGTTATACGCACTTACGCTAATGTGTAATGGTAGGGTGATTGTGAGATGAAATGGAGGACCTACAGTTTAACGTGGAATCCGAACCACGGTGGAGACCTGGCATTCCTCACATTCACAAGATGTCTTGTCAGAGGTGAAGGAAGGGTTTGGTAATCAGATAAATCTTTGCCGGGACCTGGGATTGAACCCCGGCCGCCAGTATAGAAGTCTGACACCTTACCCCTAGACCACCAGGTCACCGAATTCATATTCATATTATTTGGATAAAAGTATATAAACATTACGGGTTGATGAATTTAGATAAACTATTAGATACAATAGAGATTATTAGAATCAATAAAATCTTTAAAAAAATTTCTCCAGAAGGTTTGTGGTTCCCGAAAAATACGTTTTAAAAAAAAAATTATTTTGGAGTAACACGCCATGTTTCCTAGTATTATCTTCTAACCAACTTTATATTCACAACCTTTTATCTTCAACAATTGGAATTATGACCCGAAGATGAGGAGTATATGATTTTTCCTTAAATGAACATTTGAATAATTTTCATTTTATGGCCAAGTTATCGATATTCGCTTCACTTTTATTTTCATGTTCCTTTCTTTACGATACAAAATTCAAAAATGTAAGGTAATTTTTTTTTAAAGGACAATATTCTTGAAACTTTGTACCGAAATAAACTTGAAGTAGTTCACTTATTTATAGATCCAACAGAGTGATACATTTTCTCGGCGACAATACCTTAACATAGCGAATCCATTAACGGGACACCAATTAAAATCAACTCGAAATTAGAATACTTTTTTGTTTTTACTCTTTTAAACATTTCACGAACAAATGACATTAGTCTAAAGTTTGTCTTTAATGTATATTTTATCTCATATAATTATGTTCTAAAGTGTTTTTGAAATTGTCAGTCTCAGTTATAGCATACCTGATTTTAATCACTAATCTAAATGTACTAATTGAATTCAAAGAAGGTGTACGTGTAAGTAAATACTAAACATTTTATTTTACTATTCCTTTTTCAAGGTGAATAATTTAATAGCTTAAAACATTCCCTTTCCATTCTTTGAGATATATAATAAAACCTACAATTACTTTATTAAAAATGTATTTAAAATTATTTCGTAATTCTTATGAAAGCCGTAAGCAATATTTTTAGTTCAGAAGCGGCCACGTTTTTCCAAATTCAGCTTTAAAACTATTTACATTTTAAAAATAAATTACTCAATTATTCAAACACAGACACATATGTAAAAAGAAGGTAATAAAGTTAAAAACAATAAGATAGTTTTAAGGGGTATTCTCTAATACTTAATTACATTATATTTGCAATTATTATATAGACTTAAATGAGTTTTATTTACTACGATAAAATATATTAAAATCTTCAAATTTGGTTGCAGTCAAAATATTCTAGATTTCAATATTCTATTGGCCAGCTTCGGTGGCCACGTGGTCTAAGGCGCTACTCTCGCAATAGAGTAGAATACCGATTACCGATAGATTGAGGTTAAAATTTAGGTCAGGTAGACTAAGGGAGGTTTTCCAAAATGGTTGTACCACTCTACCTCCACGCAACTGCTGGCACACTTTCTCTAAATATAACCATTATAAGCTCTAAAACCATGAGCGTAATTAGTAAATAAGCGTATAGCTCAAATTGGTGGTAAGACTCGGCGCTAGAAAATTATATTCTAGTACATCTCAAACTTACTGATAGTTTGATAGTAAGTTATTGAACCCTATTCTTTATATAATATATATATTTTAAATCACATAACAGGAATAATATTTTTTTTCTGAGTTATTACCCACTTAAGTGGCCAAATGATCTAATCTAAGACGTCGCTCTCATGTTAGTCTGGCCTACTCATGATGTGGAGGTATAGGTTCGAATCCTAGTCAGATCTAGCTATAATTATTTTTCCTAAAGGTTCCCCCACTCTCTTTACACGCAAATGCGGGTAGATAGAATACCTTTACAATTATTTATTTCTCATTCCTGCCCCATTAGAGTAATTATCATAAGCACGTACAAACTAACCTGGTAGTAAGACGTGGAGATAAAAATAACTAGCAAATTTTTTGTTGTTGTATACATTCATGAGAGATAAAATCAATCAGCGTACAGCGCCGGGATAGCATAGCTATTTAAGCTTGTATGTACAACATGTTGCATAGGAGCTAGGCGCTGGGCACTGCACATGTAATAACGGCTCGCACTTTCTGTGATGTAGGAACGTTAATGATGACCCTCAAAACTTATTCGAATTTCTAAATGGACTAGTGTGTTGTTTACTATTAATTGTAGTATGTTCTGCTGCCGTGATCCAAGATGTTGAGGTGTTCAGTGACACATGCCTAGCCCCTATGCAACTTGTTGTACACGCATGCTTGAACATCTTTACTCTCCCGGTAATGTAAGCAGAAAATTTGAACAAAATTTAATGGTATTCGCATAGTTTTCCGGATGTAGCTGTATAGGAATTTTGTATTAAATTGGTTCAAACAAACTATAATGTGCAGTTTGGGCTATGGGTTTCTAAACACCCTTGTATATATGTATACATATTTATTTTTATATCAATCATTCATGATAATAATATATAAACTATCCAGAGTAGCTTTATAGTTTAGCTAGGTTCGATTTAATTTTTCCAATTAATTTGTGGACAAAATAATACTCCCCCTTTCACTGATTCAAATAAAAATCATCTTCATATCCTACTTTGTTCCATCTACTTGATGGGTCAGAAAACACAGTCTTTCCTCCAACTTTTATCGATATTATTTATCTTCTTTTTAAATACTGCCCCACTCGTGTGCTCTAAATCCAGCTTAATATACGGAAATAGCCCTTTGACTTTCTAGGCCGAAAAAATTACTTCATAATATTCCAACACAAAGGCATTTGTCAATATAAATTTACAGTTTTTCTCTATAGTTACAATATAAAAGTAATTGCATGAATTCCAAAGGAAAACGATTTAATTGGTAAAGATTAAAACTTGACAAACTAAGCCGATAGTGGGTAACAACCAACTGAAGGGTACCTAGATTCGGTTTTAGCGCCGTTCCTGTTCGGGTTATACACCTATGCACTAATTACGATAATTGTTTTAGGGATTAGGTAGATTATATTTAGAGGAAGTGTACCCAAATTTGAGTAGAGGTAGAGTGGAAAAACATTTTGGAAAAAAACACCTCCAGTACACCTGACTGAGATTCGAACCTCAATCTTCCCATCAAAGGCAGTCTAGTCTATTGTTAGAGTAGCACGTTAGAGTAGCACGTTAGACCATGCAGCTACCGCAATAGGTAATCTAGAATTTAAAACTGTATTGCATTTTCCATAAAGTCTTTTTTAAGTCGACTAAAACCACTCTGTGATTATGCTGGATCAGATTTTAACATTATTTTTGTTTATAAATTGATTTTATAAGTTTTTTTGACAAAGTTATAACAGTAGAAGGGTCTACAAATTGACATAACTTGTAATAACAACTTTAATACAAAAACCACAACCCTCATATGGAATTTTATTAGATTGATTTCTTGAACGCATATTAAACTACATTATACTTTCAGATATATTGCTTGGATAATATAATATATATATATATATATATATATATTGGCCTCTATTACCAATTTTATGTACAGAAGGGATTGAGTAATTTAGATAGGATACTATTCCACAAAATTTTAGTTATGAAAGTTGTATATATATTATTATTAGCACCGCGTCTTACTACCCATTTGGGTTGTACGCACTTACGCTAATTTGTAATGGTAGGGTGATTATGAGATGAAATGGAGGACCTACAGTTTAACGTGGAATCCGAACCACGGTGGAGGCCTGGAATTCCCCACATTAGCAAGATGTCTTGTCAGAGGTGAAGGAAGGGTTTGGTAATTAGATAAATCTGTGCCGGGACCGAGGATTGAACCCCAGCTGCCAGCACAGAAGTCTGACACCTTACTCCTAGACCACCAGGTCACCCTGTATATCTAAGTATTTAAAATACATCATTTATATATCTCAAAATAATTCTTCTATTGACCAAGTTTTTGATAAATTTTGATTAAGATAAATCAAACCAAATATTTTTGCTGTTTTGTATTTAAAGAAAAATAGGAATATAAGTAAATATTAACTGTAGCTTATATATATATATATATATATATAGCTGTGTATGTATGAGTGTATGTATTTAAATGAGAAAAAAGGGGATGGGAACATAGACAATATTGTTTATAATTAGATATGGTTTGGTTTTCAATATTTTGGTCTTACTCCTTCTTCACAAAATAATAATAAGCGGCTATGGTTATTATAAAACCGGATTTTGGTACTTGGTTTCTGACAATTCTCCTCCTAAAAACAGGAACCGCTTTTGATCAACTTTATATCTGTTCTTGGTTACTCACCTCTGCCACGTGTTTTTGTTTTAATAAAACATGTTTTTGGTTCTTAAGGATAAGTGTTAAAACTATTAATAAATACATTAAGCAACGAAATAATTACAAGATCCTTAAACCTGGTTTATAATTTTCCACAGACACATCTTTTGCTCAATTTAAGTCTGCTGTCCTCCCAGATGGATGAGTTTGATTAATAATTTTATCAAACAAAAACGAAAAACATTGGAATGTAATAGTTGTGCATGTTAAATCTGGCACCAATAACTAAAATAATGAATCTACATTGCATTAGAACCAGTACAGCCAGTATATATCATTATTATCATTAAACTGATTTGTTTCTTTCCTTCTATAATTTAAACTCTTTAGAGTGTTAAGAATACCTTTATTTTGTTAATTCGACTTCTGAAAACATAAATTATTTGTTACATAACTTTTTACCGATCTTGTTTGTTCGTGACATTTTAGAGATGAATATCATATAATGTTCTCACCATCCTTTAATTTATTCATCCGAATAATTATATTGGTCTCGTTTCCTTGTTCTTTATCCGATTATGTCTTCAGATATAACCTATTCCATAATTCTGAAACTATTTCCTCAAAAGTTTTTATTCTTCCTTGAGTACAAGTTTTAGAATTACTCACCATCTTCAAATGGCAAGTTGTGACAAAGATATGTCATCTTAAAACTTTACGATTATTCTTTACCTTCTTTTTTTTGTTCCCCTCCACCTACAAAAATTTTATCAAAGAGTTGAGCTTTTGCGAAGTTGGAAGCGCTATCTCAAAGCTTCTAAGTGGGCGGTATAAAATGTATGTACCCTAATACACAAGTAATGCGTCATTTATTGATTAAATATTTTTCAGACTCTAAGTGAATACATTCTTTATTTCATACTTTAACCCAATTTTACGTGATTAATCTACGTCAGTAGTTATCAAAAGGTGTGCCACAAGATTCAGTAGACGTGCTCTACAAAATTTTGAGCTTTTTTTTTATGGTTAATACAAACATAGTTAAACGTGGTTACATTTTATATTAGTTTATAAAAAAAAGTTTGAAATCTAGCATGATTTATTTCCTTGGGAATTGAATGGTTTACAATTAAAAAGCTAAGCAATTAATGAAACATCTCATTCTTTGATTATATCGTAATTTATCTATAAGTCCTAGTTGTGTAGCTACGTTACCTAAGTATTGCTTGTCTTATAAGGTTCGATGTGTTGGCATATTCTCGTATATTTTTCCTTTTTTGTTTATTTGTCATAATTACTATCGCCTTCTGTCAAAGAATGTAGAGCTCAGAATATACAAAATATACATTATAGCGATTGTTTTCTGTGGTTATGAAACGTGGTCTCTTACCTTACTTGATGCAACTAAATTGAAGGTTTTCCGGAAACAAAGTGTTTAGAAAGATATTTAGTTCAAATTTATTTGAAGATACTGGAAAGTGTAGGTAATTAAATATTGATTATTTACATACTCTGTATTAAACATAAGACAGTGCTAGGATCATTAAATCTGACAATTTACAATAATGACGTGGACTTGATAGAACTTGCTCAAGATATGAATAGGGTGTAATGAGATGGACTATATAAAATTAGCTCAAGATATCAATGGGTTGTAATGAGATGGACTGGACTAGCACAAGATAGGTATACGTGGAGTACTTTTGTAATTTTGGCAATTAAATTTCCAATTTCTTAATTCCATAGAGTGAGTACGTTAGAAATATCGTTATCCAACACGTACAGCCTTGCCATTTATTAATAAAAGTTAGTACAGTTGACAGTGAATTACTTTCACGTATTCATACGTAAAGTCATGTCTCTTGTTATAGAGTCATGTCTACATTTTGGATATATATTATAAATAAATATAAAACAACACTTTTTTTTAGCACCGCATCCTACTAAATCGTTATTTTTGTTGCTTATGTAATAATTATGCTAGTAGTATTAAGGATATAGAATATATTTAGAGGACGTTTGCCTGCATTTGTGTAAAGGGAGATTGCAAAACTATTTTGGAAAACAATACACCCATCACACCCCTTGACCGGGATTCGAACCTTGATCTCCCAGTCATAGGCAGTCTTTTCTACTGAGAGAGTATTCCTTTGACAATGTGGCATAACATTAATGATATAGTAGAATATTATCAATTTTGACTGCCAAAGGTTTATATTTTCTAAAAGGCATTTTAGATGTAAATTGCACTAGCGAGGTATATTTTCCCACTTCCTCATGCATGGCCAACCTTATCATTGAATATTGAGCGTTGGTTAAGGGCTACGTAAGTTATTAGAAAATTGTTGATGTCAACAGCAAAGGACATATTGGGGCCCTCTCCAGAGAAAATTTTAATATCTGACTTGATAAAGAAATGAATTAATACTACATCTCTGCATGGCCCATTTTGTTCCTAGTCTTAGTAGATATATGGGTTCATACTATCTCTATACATGGCCCATTTTGTTACTAGTCTTATTATATGTATCAGTTCTTACTATCTACATGCATGGCTCATTTAACCCTATTATTATTATATGTATGAGTTCTTACTATCTACCTGCATGGCTCATTTAACCCTATTTTTATTATATGTATGAGTTCTTACTATCTCTATGCATGGCTCATTTAACCCTATTTTTATTATATGTATGAGTTCTTACTATCTCTATGCATGGCCTATTTTTTCCTATTGTTAGTATTTGTATGAGTTCTTACTATCTCTATGCATGGCTTATTTTCCCCTATTTTTAGTATTTGTATGAGTTCTTACTATCTCTATACATGGCTTATTTTTTCCTATTTTTATTATATGTATGAGTTCTTACTATCTCTATGCATGGCTTATTTTTCCCTATTTTTATTATATTTATGAGTTCTTACTATCTCTATGCATGGCCTATTTTTTCCTATTGTTAGTATTTGTATGAGTTCTTACTATCTCTATGCATTGTTTATTTTCCCCTATTTTTATTATATGTATGAGTTCTTACTATCTCTATGCATGGCTTATTTTTTTCCTATTTTTATTATTATGTATGAGTTCTTACTATCTCTATGCATGGCCTATTTTTTCCTATTGTTAGTATTTGTATGAGTTCTTACTATCTCTATGCATGGTTTATTTTCCCCTATTTTTATTATATATATGAGTTCTTACTATCTCTATGCATGCCTTATTTTCCCCTGTTTTTATTATATGTATAAGTTCTTACTATCTCTATGCATGGCCTATTTTTTCCTATTGTTAGTATTTGTATGAGTTCTTAATATCTCTATGCATGGCTTATTTTCCTCTATTTTTAGTATTTGTATGAGTTCTTACTATCTCTATGCATGGCTTATTTTTTTCCTATTTTTATTATATGTATGAGTTCTTACTATCTCTATGCATGGCTTATTTTCCCCTATTTTTATTATATGTATGAGTTCTTACTATCTCTATGCATGGCTTATTTTTTTCCTATTTTATTATATGTATGGGTTCTTACTATCTCTATGCATGGCTAATTTTCCCCTATTTTTAGTATTTGTATCAGTTCTTACTATCTCTATGCATGACCCATTTTGTCCTTAGCCTTAGTAAATCCATCAGTTAATACTATATCCATGCATGGAATGCCTTGACCCAATGTATTTTCTGTTTAGACAATGCTGTCAATGATTCCAACTACTGTATGGCAAGCATTTTAAGGCTCATATGTGTAGCTCTTAAGATGCGTTACAAAACACATGGTTGTAATTATTTTTAGTCGGAAGTAATCGCAAACCAATTAAAGTCGTGAAGCCTTGTTTTTGCATACAACAGATATGAAGAATTAAAGTTGTTATTATAATAACAATAGACCTAGTATTAAACTAAAAGTTTTCATAAAATTTTAAATGCGTAGTTATAGCAAAATATTAATTTATAAGAAAAGTAAGTACACAAATAGCGATTAAAAGTTCATTAAAACTTCTTCTTCCCTTGTACTGAAGATTGCATTGTTGCTATGTTAATAGAGTTTTGCGACAACGTTGAGGTATAAAGCATAAATTACTATATCATCAATTTAAGTTTGTCCTGATTTCTATAATGCTTTGCACTTCTGGTGAGGGCCCAAAAAGTTTGGCATTTGGTTTGGTTCGAATCTCAACTGGTTTCATTAGATTAGGTTTTTCAAATTGAGCTTGATGCAATTCTTTGTGAACACATCAGAAAATTGGATGTGTTAGCAACCCTATAGGCAATAACGGGGTATTGTAAGGTTAATAAACTGCCATCCAGGTATTAAAGAATATTGTGAGAGTCGCCGCCAGTAACAATAGCTTCCTAAAAGCTATTAAGGGGTGGGGGAGTTGCTTCCTTCCCTTGTCGTGGACCACGCTAACGGTCCGGGAGACAGTTAGGTTCGTCCATGTTGGATCTTCTGGACCAATGGGAGTATTTCTTCAATATTTATAAATAGTATTCGTTGAGTCGCGTAGGAGACTCAGTACTCTGGTCTCACCGGGCTACGGCCAAGGACGCTCCCAGGTGAACTCTGGGGTGTCATATTTTGTGAACCTTTAAACGACCCCTCGCGTTAGTCGCTTGGTTAGTCGCCATGGTTATAATTATTATAATAAAAAATAATCAGGCGTGATAGCGTGTAGTAATTATATTATATCACGACTAAGCAGTGGATATTGTAATTCACCTTAAATTGGTTGACGGCCACTCTCACTCTAAATACGACGAGTGACGTGTATCGAGTGAATTGCTAAAATAAATTTAAATATATTATTTCTTTAATTAATTTAACCCACTATACAATCACAACCAAATTTTATATTGAAATGAGATAAACATTCATTCCGTGTGTACCTCATTATATTTGCGAGGCCGTTACGGTCGTCTATAGGCTGGCCACGAAGTTGTGTTAGCCGAGGTCCGTTTATGCGCGTAGCAAGCTTTTATATACAAGCTATCAGCAGCTGACACCAATCAATATATTAATATTGCAGCACATGGAAGTAAGGGGAACTCTAATACAAATCACCAGCGTCTAGACACACATTGAAAAATAAACCTAAGCTTCTAGTAGACCGGATTTGACTCGTGGATTATTGACCGACACTGAATTAAATCCGTCAGTTTCCCATCTAGAAATATTTAGTAATTCTGGTACATAATGCAGTAATTTATTGCAATCATTCATTAAAAATTCCTCTACGAAGAAGGTTCATATACCCTGCAAAATTTCGTTCAACTATTCTCTTACCTCACTTAACCCTTCCACTCACGCACAAACACACACAATAATAAAGAGAGAGAAAAAAGTGTATTTATTTATATACATTCAAGCGAATCCATCAGAAATGAGTTGGAAACCTCCTTATAAAAACAGAATACGGAAGTTCTAATAATAATAATAATAATAATATATATATATATATATATATTTGAGGTATTTATTGATACCTGCTTTGGTTGACACATGATCTAACGTGTTACTCTCGTGTTGGACTAGACTGCTAAAGACGGAGAGATCAGGGTTTGTTCCTAGTCTAGTGCACTAAGATATCCTCTTTCTTTCTTCCACATACAAATGATTTTGCACCTAATAATTTTGCCTCATCCCTTCAATGAATCTCTTAAAGAATATTTTGAATTGTAATCTTAACAATTTGAGATGGTTGGCGATTTAACAAAAATTTGTTAAAATCATGCCACACATCGTCATGTTATTCAAGAGTTTCGTTCAGTCATGGGAACATGTTAAAAAACAATCTTATTCAACTTTAGACCACAATGGATCCAGTTTATCAATAAAAGTTTTCACCTTGTCAATTGAAGTGAAAATGTTCGATCCAGACTCTTGCATTGACGTGTTTAAAACAGTGAGCCTTTCAACTTTATCAGCAAGAAAAACTAGTTTGCGGAATAATTTTTTCCCATTGATTGCGTCAGACTGAATTGTAATACCCACTTTTTATAGTTTGAAGGAACATAATCATTATTATTATTAGCACCGCGTCTTACTACCCGTTCGGGTTATACGCACTTACGCTAATATGTAATGGTAGGGTGATTGTGAGATGAAATGGAGGACCTACAGTTTAACGTGGGATCCGAACCACGGTGGAGGCCTGGCATTCCCCACATTCACAAGACGTCTTGTCAGAGGTGAAGGAAGGGTTTGGTAATCAGATAAATCTTTGCCGAGACCGAGAATTGAACCCCGGACCCTAGCATAGAAGTCTGACACCTTACCCCTAGAACACCAGGTCACCGAACATAATCAATAATAAAATGTATACGAAAATAATACGATAATACAATATTATCTTTATATGGCAAAGTTAAAATAACTAAACTGGGAGGAAAAAAAACAAACAGTTTAAATGACATTTCTTCTTTGAACTGGTATATTTTTGTGTAGAGGTACGCGCGCCACTCATTCCAGGTTTATTATTGTGTTTGTACTACACAATAAATCCCCCCCTCTTTAAAATCTCTTTATCGTACTCTGACGG
>CABEEJ010001284.1:83959-119965 GCA_901482245.1 Timema douglasi | reverse complement strand
GGGGGGGGGGGGGGGGGGGGGGGGGGGGGGGTAAGTGGTAAGTGAACACTGTGCCTCAACGCTTGTTACGTATGTGACGTGTAAGAGCAACTCATGGAAACCACACGACGATCACCGTTCAACACGTTATAACAACGTGGAAATGTATTTTTGTATCGTTATTGTTTGAAAACAGACGACAGTTACGCCTGTTTGTCAGTGGGAAAGAGTGAGAGGGGGGGAGAAGCGCTCGCAGCGCAGTTGGTGTCCGACATTTGTAACAACAGATCACGGGTCGCCGACTCTCACAACTGGAACATTTTGCAGTCTAACAAGAACACGAAAATAAGGTCACGCGTGTTTGAATACATTTCTCTTGGGCCGATGAATACAGAGGTCCTGTATTCTCAACAGCTGGGATGACTGTTGAGACGGGTAGGTTTGGAGCGCATTGATAGGGGTAGAGTATTTTGAACCGAGTGCGCGGGTACCGTATTTATTACTATAATTACTATTCTGAACTGACAGAATAAGGTTCAATCCCGTTATGGGTGTACTGAGGAAGTTTGAGTAATTAAATTAAACATAGTTTTCAAATATTTTGTCTCACCCTTCACTGGTATGTGTTTAAAAAAATCTTCTTAAATAAAATATTTTGTGTTTATTTTATATTCTAATAATAATAATAATAATAATACTTAGCACCGCGTCTTACTACCCGTTCGGGTTATACGCTTTAAGTACTAATTACTCTAATGGATTAGGACTTGGGACGGTTGAATTAGAGGAAGTGAACCCGCATTTGCGTGGAGGGAGAGTGGAAAACTATTTAGGGAAAAACCACCCCCCAGTTCACACGACCGAGATTCGAACCTCGATCTCCCCGTCCTCAGCAATCGAGCTTCAACACGACAAGCGCGTTAGCCAACTACGCCACTAGGGCGGGTGATTTATATTCTAACTTTCTCACGACCCCATAGAGAGAGGAAGTATTGTAATCGTAAAAAAATATTTTATTAGAGATTTTGATAGGTGCTGGTGCTTCAAGACCCCAATGAATCCTAAAAAGTGGTTTTAACGATGCAGGAAATAACAGTTGAGCCACGGTACCCCTTGTTCAAAACATTCGTAGCTTAGTTGGACTACGTTCGCTTGCCAGTAGGACTATCACATATTATAGATCTGCGGGTAGATATTAATTCAACCCCACAAATCTCCTTCCCTTATATTAGGTTAGGTGACCTGGTGGTCTAGGGGTAAGGTGTCAGACTTCTATGCTGGCGGCCGGGGTTCAATCCTCGATCCCAGCACAGATTTATCTGATTACCAAAACCTTCCTTCACCTCTGACAATACATCTTTTGAATGTGAGGAATGCCAGGCCTTCCACCGTGGTTCGGATTCCACGTTAAACTGTAGGTCCTTCATTTCATCTCACAATCACCCAACCATTACACATTAGCATAAGTGCATATATCCCGAACGGGTAGTAAGACGCGGTGCTAATAATAATAATAATATATTAGGTTAGTCTTACTTAGTTTAGGGCAGGTTAAGTTAGGCTATGCTAGATTTGATTAGCTTGGCATTTTGTTGTGTCTTACTATCCATCACTTGGTGTTTTTTAGCTCAACTTGAGAAAACATTTACAACGAGCATAAATGGAGCGTCTCAACAGTCGGGGTCGGGCAAGTGCATCAGTACGGCTTGTTTAGAATTTCCAAGAAGGAACTCTTGACCCAACTGTGATACGCCCTCCCGATTCGGTCTGTCCGTTTCTCGGTCTTGACCCTAAACCATCTTGGTAGATAGGGTTTTCATAAGGCTCCCCCGAGGAATTTTTAAAATAGATAGCCAACCCCAAAATGAAGGGTAGTTTACTTGGGCACAAAAACAAAATCCCCTTTTGGCGATTTTGAATAAAATTCGTATTTCACTTTTTAGATTTCAGAATAAAATGGCGCATCTCATTTTAAATCGGAAATGTCTTATAAATTATTTTACATAGACGGATATATACAATTTTAATAATATCTCCGTGAATATTCTATATACAATATAAATCACCGTTGAAAAGTTGTACGAATAGTAAATATAAAACACATTTAATGGAAATATACTTTTATAAAACCAATAGTTTGGTGAAACCCAGATCGATGATCATATTGTCAATGCGTTAACCTCACAACAGTCTGAATTACCAAGGACGGAGAGGTTGAGATAAAAATCCCGGTCAAATGTACAAGGGGGTAGTTTTTCTTTAAATACTGGTACATTTCAATTAAATTATACTTTCATCATCCCTAACACATTAGTATGAATATAAAGATATCTAAATTGTTAGTGATATCCAGTGAATCCCAATAAAAGCATATAATGTACTATCAATCCCACACGGCGTACCCCCCGTGACCCTATGTGGTATAAGACCTATATTAGCCCCTCGCCTTCCCCCTCCCATGGTGACATATTTCAATTGGAAACGTTATCTCTGAAACGTAATTCTAAACCAGGTTTAAAAATTTTCTTCAAAAATTTGCTAAAAATATCCTAATTAAAAAGATAATTAAAAATTTAAAAATCCGCCTTCCCCCTTCCGTCCACCTACGTTAAAAATTTCAGATCCCTGTGTGCCGTAGATTTGACTGGGCATCGCACACATACAAACACTTCCTTTTTTATTATTATTATTATTATAATAATATTAAGTGTCCTGGATTAAACCCGGGACTTCTGGATCTGAAACTGTACCCATGGAAAACCGAGGCGTTTAAAACGTTAGAGATATAAAAATTTGTTTAACTCAACACAAAAACAAAGAAAATAGAGGTTAATTTTAAATATCTTATAATAAATAAATAAATAATAAAATATGGATATGGCTTTTATAAGACAAAAATCTTTACCTTGCGATAAAATTCAACGAATTGACGAGAATACCAGATATAAAAATAAAATAATATTTGGACAATAGAAGCTTTTAGTCTGGTCAAACTAAGAAAAATATTCGGTAAACCCCAAAAAAATTCCAAGAAAATATGTTATGTTGATATTATGATGAATAAGGTTGGGAGAATAACATATTAAAAACTGGCCAAAATATGCTGACCGGAGGGGGTCCTATTGTGGCGTCAATAAATGGCTCTAAATGGCAAATAAATTAGTGAATGTACGCAATTTGTTGAAATTTTAAATCGAGTCAGGATTAGACAATCTTCTTCAGGAACTAGAGGGACTTTATACTTGCCTGGATGCTGGTACAGTTGATTTGGATACTGTATTGAAATCTAAATACATTGAATCAGAAACAAGAAAACTGTGGTTGAATTAGCATTAGATGCTAGAAACAGTCAGGGAACTCCTAGAAACCAATCTAACAGGGTTGTGGGACATTCATCTCCACGCTATTTCTGATTGCTTACCCATATTTGCTGCTGTGGCGCCCAAAAAATTATCTAAAATCTGTGTATTTATACTTGAAGAACAGGAAATTATTAGATACTTAACATCCTGAATTGTACCATAAATTCCATAATGTATTCCGTGTCATTAGGTTTAGCAATCAGTACAGGGCTGGCCGTGGATCTAACTTGGTGTTTGAGCAGACTCTTATGCGATCTCTCAAGAGTACTAGTGGATTAAACAGAGGAAGTGGCATGACTGAACATCAAAGAGCCATGTGGACCACGTCTTCTCCCATTTGTTCCTCTTACAACTACGCCATGCAAGACTTCCTCAATAAAGCGTACACAACAAGTTAACAACACAAAGAAGCGACTACCCCATGGATGGGGATGAACAGGAAGTACTTGACAGAACTTGCCTCAAAACTTGAAGAATATCCTTCACTCTTGGAGGAGATGACCTTGTGAAAAGCTATCACAGGGATCAATACTGATATGAATGTGAATGTTCAAGATCTTTTCAATGTATGTAACATCATAGTTAAGGAAATGAAATGACAATTTGAATTAATATTCATATAAGCGTAAGAATAAAGTCAAGACATTGGCATCCGCTTGAGTTATCAAGGTCAGTAGGAAGAGGACCAAACCATTGGTCCAGAGGTTCCTGGTTGCATAACAATCAGGAAAGATATGTATAGATGATGTGATGAAGTATGAACTTTCACTGTACTCGCCATCATTGTTTTAAGAAAAATATCTTTTACCAAAGCCTGAAAAAGCGAAACTTTAGAAGGCCATACGAAACCCTGTCAAGTAATCTGATGCTGCTGCACTTTGAGTTACAAAGACTGATAGCTACGTACTTGATGGAGGATCACCTCTACATTGGTTGAAATGGAAGGGAGGAAGTACCTACAGTTCAATTGCATGTTGCTACTCGTGTTTCTCATCAAATCACTATGGCAAGGCTACGGTTTTGTTTGATGGATACGATGGACAACCAAGTACAAAAGACAACACACATTTACTTCAAATAATAACTGTTTCCAACAATGTCAACATAAGAGAAGGAACACAATTTGTCGGAAAATGCAAGATTTCCTCTCAAAGGAGAAGAATAAACAGGCCTTAATCCACCCCATCGCTGAGTGACTTCGTCAGAGAGGCTGGCATGTTATACACGCTGAAGAGGACGTAGAAGTTGATATAGTGAAAGCAGCCATTAAAATATCATCTTACAGGTCTACAGCTCTCATCGGAGAAGACACATAAATATAGGTGCTGTTACTTTATTACGCTGCAAATGACTTTAAGGATCTTTATTTTCGATCCGACAAAGACAAAGGGAAACCATTTTTATACAACATAAAAGTTATGAAACAGTTACTTGGTGAAGCTGTATGCTCTGATTTGTTCTTTGCCCATGCATTCTCTGGTTGCGACACTCCATCAGGAATGTATGGGGTCTGGAATAAGTCCGTCTTTCAAAATGTTGTTAGAGGCGATCCTCTTTTTCACAGATGTCCGAAAGTCTTTTGTGCTCCAAACGCAGATCAAGATACTGTAGAAACCACTGGCTGCAGAGCAATGGTGTCCATGTTTAAGGGGAACCCGTCTTATTCTCTAATATCTCTAGGAAAATAGTCACTGCAAATACATTAGCGAAGCTCGAAAGAGTACCTCCAATACCATCGGCCACAAAACTTCACTTTTGGTAGATCTGCATACAAGTTATGCAGTGGTTGGGCAAGTATGACGACATGGATCCAACTAAATGGGGGATGGATTAGACAAGATGGATTTTTTTCTTCTATTAATGAGGAACAATAGCTCTACATCAGACAAATTTATTCGAATGATCCAATGCAGTTGCTATGAACGATGTAACACAAAGGGATGTAGCTGTAAAAAAAATAAGGGCTTGAGTGCACCACAGATTGTGAAATATGTCAATATGGTAACAATACGACTAAAGATCCAGTTTCAAATGAGAAAGATATTGAGAACTATCTGTGAAATATCTATAAGACCAACCCACGTCCTTTTTTTAAAATATATGTTTAGTATAGTAAGTAATTTTAAAAGCAAACTAATGAGAATATTTTAACTGTAGAATGCGTGAATAAAATGTTGTCATTTATTACTAAATTTTTTCATGTAGTGCTCAAATCACTTCCTGTGTTGGCCAACTTTTATTATTTTATTATAAATACTACATACTAAATAAAAACCAGAACATGTTTTCTTTCAATTTTTTTGGCGTCATATAATATATTTATCAGACTATATATCCTATTATGCTAGGTATGGTGGTCGGAAAGGCCTTTTTTCCCTGCCGGAACTCTTATTATTTATTAGAATTTAGGTAGTAAAAAAGACCTTTCAAGCCTCCCTTCCTACCATAGATGGGGTATAATTACTTTTCCCTACATTAACGGAGGGAACGATAGCAAAAAGTGATGCATTCTTCCTCATTTGTCAGGCAATGCTTTAACGTCTAGCTTGTCTTTTTTTTTTTCTCTTTACAGAACCTTATTTAACAATATTTCAACATAACGACGTATTTGACATATTTGTTCACTTAAAATGTTATTGTGATGCAAACTTTTTTTGTTTAATATTCTCACAAGGGCCTCTCCCTTTTATTCACTAACTATAGGATAGAAGTTGCCTGACATATACACCTTATTTGTGAATATTGTCATAAATAATTGGATGCAATCAATTATTTATTTTAATAGGCATATCCACGTGACCCGTCGCCGTTAGATAAATTTGACAATAGGAACGTGATACCTAACCTATATAAAAATAGTACAGTTTCCCGGCACAGATTTATCTGACTACCAAACCCTTCCTTCACCTCTGACAAGACATCTTGTGAATATGGGGAATTCCAGGCCTCCACCGTGGTTCGGATTCCACGTTAATGGATTCCACGTTAAACTGTAGGTCCTCCATTTCATCTCACAATCACCCTGCCATTCCACATTAGCGTAAGTGCGTATAACCCGAACGGGTAGTAAGACGTGGTGCTAATAATAATAATAATAATAATAATACAGTTGGTAAAACTCTACATACTTTCTCATATGATATAGGCTGGTACAGAAAGTGTTAACATTTAGTAACACTATAGCTTTACTATTTTAACAACTAAATGTTACATATTAAATTTAAAATAACAAAACAAGTTGAAGATTTTCTACATACCCTTGAAATATCAATTTAAACAAATAATATCCTTAATATGGCTACCATTATGTGTAATACCTCTTTGTATGCTCTTCTCAAATCTTGGCATGACTTTGCAAAGGGTATTTTGTTGAATTGCTTCAACTTCCCCCACACAAGAAAAAGTTCGCATCTGTTAATTAAGTCTGGTGGACGTGGTGGCCCGGAGTTGTTCCCAAATAGTGAACATTGAATAGTATGGATAATATAATAGGCACAATAAAATGTTATAAATGAATATTTATCAAAAAATATACATGAAAAGATTAAATTTATTAAAATAAAATGAACCAATTTGTATCAACTGATTTAGTTCAAATTATTCGCACTTCTTATGATAGCTCTGAACTTAAGATGTATACCTTTTATTTATGATTTCCCTATACTATTTTAACTGAAGTATTTGACGTGCCCTTTGAAATGAAGTAAATTATATCTTCACATGACTTACAAACTAAATTAATTCATACCCAATACCATAAAACAAGTTATAATGCATAGATATCTAATTTTTTTTTTAGCACCATGTCGGTAATCTACTAGTTGAATACACATGTGTAAGCACGTGGCCTGAGCATCACGCTCATATTTTTTTGTGATGGAGTGGTCAGGATTTAAATCCCATACAGCTGTTCAGTGAGTGGATTATTATAAATAGCATACTACTATCCCACTATGAAAATGCGGCTAGATCCCCTTTAAATTCTATAGTAAAGTGGCTACTCCATTAGTGTGGCTAAGTTCGTGTGGACATGATGGTTAGTAAGATGCGGATAGGAAAATATTAAATTCGGAGGGAAAAAACTGTAATAAATGGCAGTGGGTAGGTAACGCCAGGTCGGGGCTGGAATTTCAAAGTTTAGAAATTATTATTGCCATGGTAGCGATGCCCTAACTTGGACGGGAAAGAGGCTTTCTGATCCTGTCTGAGAGATGTTCCTCGTCATTGTAATTCTTGCAGAATGCCTCTTCACGGTGACTACCCTAACTCGGACGGGAAAGAGGCTTTCTGCTCCTGTCTGTGGGATGTTTCTCGTCATGTAATCCTTGCAGAGTTACTCCTCATGGCGGCCCCCGGCACAATTCAAGAGGGTTTACCTTATGGGTGGCTTAATATAGGTCGAGGTCGTCTATGTGAAAGAGAATGGAAGGGTAGGCCCCTCCACTACTTGCCGCGCACTAAGCGAGCGGTTGGTAGTTATTACCTACCGGGAAATCTGATCAGGCCACCTCTACAAGGTCCCCACTGGGCAACTAAAGCTGGAAGTCCTTCAAGGGTAATTCCTTTTGCTAGGCGTATGACCTCTACGCTCGGAGGACACAGCTATGATGGCTTAGAGGAGCCTGAGAAGAGGTGTCTGTTCTTTAGATACTCGCTGCCAGACTCTGATACGGCAAATGAGTTTCCACCACTTTGAAAAATATCAGACTCGTATAACGTACGGCTATAACCGTAATTTATTAATATAATATCTTGGCTATACATACATTCCATCATGATATAAGCATCCACACAGTTGCCAATGTACTATAGGCGGAATAAAGCTCTCCCGAGTTTAAAGTGACTGCATTATTTGATAACTCGTGAGGTTAATTGTTCACTCATATGTAGCTATGTAGATGATGGCTTCCACGCGTTCATCACAGACTCCGCCTTAAAATATAAGTGAAGAATGATCCTGGGCACGCGACGATTCCTGGATAATTCATTGGATAGAGCATCAGTTTACTATACCAAAGGTCCCGGGATCGATTCATGTGCCCAAGTTTCATTTTTAAATAAAAAAAAAAATTGGCGGTCTAGGGGTAAGGTGTCAGACTTCTATGCTGGCGGCCGGGGTTCAATCCTCGGTCCCGGCAAAGATTTATATTATTACCAAACCCTTCCTTCACCTCTGACAAGACATCTTGTGAATGTGGGGAATGCCAGGCCTCCACCGTGGTTCGGATTCCACGTTAAATTGTAGGCCTTCATTTCATCTCACAATCACCCTACCATTACACATTAGCGTAAGTGCGTATAACCCGAACGGGTAGTAAGACGCGGTGCTAATAATAATAATAATAATAATAAATAAAAATAATATAATATTTAGATGTGGTTATAACCGTAATTAACTAATATAATAGCTTAGGTATTTAATCCATCTCTTATAAGATGTAAGACTATAGTGACATGATGCTGTCCTTAAAGTAAGAAATTACAATACATTATTTTAATCACTTATTTGAAAGTTTTTAGTATAGTATACTAACCGTATGGCTGATTGTAGGTCGGAGTAAATCTTATAGCTTCTCTGGCCCAAGATAATACAACCAAACCATCTGGATAGTGCCCTTTACTATCTCACAGAGTCTTTATTTTAGTCCCTATAATAAGCATGTTATGTAACGTATGCTAAATTTTATTTATTTATTTAGAAGCACGTCTTACTACCCTTTCAGATTATACAGTTAAGTACTAATTATGCTAATGGCTTAGGAATTGGGAGGGTTGAATTTAGAGGAAGTTAAACCACATCTAAGTAGAGGGAGAGTGGAAAGCCATTTAGGAACCCTCCACCCCTACCCCGTTCATCCGAGCGAGACTCGAACCTCGATCTCTCCGTTCTCATTAGTCCATATCAACACGAAACTAGCACGTCAGACAATTACACCACCGAGGCGGGTAAGTATGCAAAACAAAAAAAAGGAAATTACTTTCAACCTGATTGGAAATATAAACTTTAAATAAACAAGTAAAGGTCTCTGATTATTGGTCAGCCAACTTCCACCATGACAGTTTCCAATCAATAACGCCCACTGCCCGCAGCACGACAAAATTAACCTAGTACAGCTGGTGTATCGTTTTTGTAATTTTTTCTACGTTTTCATTCGAAAGATCAACTTTCTCTAAAATTGTGTAAGCATCCATCAATATAATTATTAAAGTATCAACTTTGAATTCCTATCCATTCATCAAGGAAATGAACCATTTATTATTATTAATAAGTGTAGTAGCCTTTATTTTATTGACTCTTCAATCAAAACAGTGAAAATATAAATTAATCAGAAATGTTTTTATTTTTTGTTTTAGATCATTAACCTGAATTTTTTGAGCTGACTCATTATATCAGTAAGGGGATTAATGACTAACATAAATTTAGAATATACACAGCACCCAGACCCCAGGTCGTTAATTAATAAATGTGAAAGAGGAAACGAACATTTCCCCATTGATACATTTTTCGTGTCCAAGCTAGGAATCTAGCCTTGGTCAAGAAATTTAATTTTTTTTTGGGTGGTGATTTATCATTTTAACAGATGGCTCCCACCAAAATAGAGCTGAAAGAAATATAAAGTTTAAACTTTATAATGTTGAAATTATTTATGAATTCATTGATAATTTTAACGGTAGTTCTTAGGAAAATGTGTCACATTTACAAAATCAAAATAAGTGGTTATAAACATAGTTCTAACTTTCTTCGAACTCATAAAGTCATATTTTAACACGGTTAAGCCCGATTCGTTAGCCGTATGGTCTAACGCGCTACTCTCACAGTAGACCAGACTGTCAATGCCAGGGCGGTTCGAATCTCAGTCAGGTGTACTGAGGGTGGTTTTCCCCAAACAGTTTTCCATTCTCCCTCCAGGCAAATGCGGGTACACTCCTTCTAAAGCCAACTTTCCCAATACCTTAAATCATTAGCGTAAATAGTTCATATGTGAATAACTCGAACGGTTAGTAAGAGGCGGTGCTTAGAAAACAACAACAAAAAAACGGCAAAGACAGATCATTTTAAGATAAATACTTAAGGATTATTTTAGAGGTTTCGAAGCCTCAGAACTGTCATTCCCATAATAAATACAGCAGTGTCAGGATGTTTTCCTTAAAGTACGCATAGCTTTCAAGATGAGAAAGGTAATGTATGGATGTATAGGCCTAAATCCGGTCAACTGGGTGCCGCTACTAGGCGCCAAGACAACTGGGTGCCAAAAGTAGCCCCACTTTTTTCTTTAAAATTGTTATGCAATTTTTGTCTACCATAATGCAATGCACTTTTTTGTTTTTAATTAAAAAGTGATGATTAAATGCAAAATATGCACTCTTTGATTATGCGCAACATCATGTTTTATTTAAATGTTCTTTGTATAGTATAATCCATTGCAATAGCTAGGTTAGGTTAGGTTAGGTTAGGTTAACTTTATAAATATTAATTAATTAAGTTTCCTCTACTAAAATATTTTTAAACAACTCAAAAACTGAATATTTACGTAATTGAAAAATATACGATGTTGTACTGAAAAATATGATGTTAAAAAAAAGGTTAATTTTTTTGTTTTTACACATCACTTTTTAATTTGAAATGAAGAATATATAAAAAATGGTACATTTTGCTATATTATATAAAAAAGTCATTTCATTATATTAGAAAAAATTTGATCAAAAATAAATAAAAAAGGGTTTTTTAACGTCCAGTTGTTCTGGCACCCAGTTCGCGTGCGCCCAGTTGTCCTATACCGGTATAGGACGTGCCCTTTGCTAACCCTAAAAGCTGAGGCGGCTTAAAAGGGCTCGAGGGTGGCTCCAAACAGAACACCAACTAAACCTAATGTAGCTTGGGCAAAATAGTGGAGCTAATAAGCATAACAATCATTCACTTTTTGATAATACGGTAACATGAATTTAGACATATTGCTATCGTTTTTTGTGGTGAATAATCTCGGATATAGTGCCACTTTTAAAAAGTTCTTTTTTTTTTACATCCACCATTTTGACAATTGATGCACTTAAATGATTTTTCTTGTTAAAAAATAAAAAGAAGAATAAATGTGGTCTTTTAATTTTCTTTGCAATCTTAACCGTTCTCGTACAATCTCACGGTAAAACGTTCGGAATATGATTACCATTATTTGTAGACTTTCCCTTTAGATTATTTTCCTATCACGCCCAGATTACGTTACGTTTGGAGTTACTAGGCTTGGAGATTATTTTCATATTCTCCTTCTATCCACCGGTAGTATATGAAGAGGTTAGGTTCCAAAAAGCAATCCCGCCTGAGCGAAATGTTTACCTCGGGCTGCCTCCGCCTAAAAAAAGAAGAACGTTCTCTTTTCATTATTCCACAATGACTATGTTATATAATATATCGTATGAGATATACTTATAGTGTAGTCAGTGGAGTTAATACTGTTAGCTTTCAAGACGTGAACATAGGTTTACATGTAATTAATATATAAGGGGAAGGAAGTTAGTATATTAAAATGTGAGAAACCTTCCCGACGACGATTTGAAAACCGATCTCTTTTCGGTGACCTGACGGTCTTGGGGTAAGGTGTCAGACTTATATGCTGGCAGCTGGGGTTCAATCCTCGGTCCCGGCAAAGATTTATCCGATTACCAAACCCTTCCTTCACTTCTGACAAGACATATTGCGAATGTGAGGAATGACAGGCCTCCACCGTGGTTCGGATTCCACGTTAAACTGTAGGTCCTCCATTTCATCTCACAATCACCCTACCATTACACATTAGCGTAAGTGCGTATAACCCGAACTGGTAGTAAGACGCGGTGCTAATAATAATAATAATAAAACCGATCTCTGTCAATGGAAACAAATACCAATATAGCATATACATATATTTATTCTTTATCCACGTATTCCCCGGTTTTCTCTACAATTATATAAACGCTTCACAAAACAACTCGTATTTAAGTAACTCATGTACTGCGGTGTTCACTAGATTGGTTAATTACTATCTCGGTATTTCTGAGGCCTTAAAAGGGAAGAAAAGTTTGCGGCTTATAACGGATGAGAGGTTAGTATTATGAGTGACTAAACTTTTCACTTCGCCCCCCTTATGCCTCGGAAGACATATTCAATGGTTGAAAACAGAATTAATGCTGATAATTAATAATGCTACCATTCATTTTGTAAGCTGTAGTCATCTCGTCTTCTATATCGACATAATAAACTGATAAATTGATATACGGTATGTTGATAATATAGCGGTAAAATTAAGAGTGTGGTAGTTTACTATAGAGCAAAAAAAGAGATAAAATCGATTTTTTTAGAAATTCGCTTTAACCAGATTATTAAGTTTTCTATATATGAATCGTTAAATATTGCAAACAAAATGGCCACACTAATTTTTACTTTAAAACTACTTTGAGGTTAGCATACATTAGCATTAATTTCAAATTTTGATCATAGCTCGGCAAATATTTGAGATACGGAAATAACATATAACGGCAAAAATATAGAAATATTAAGGTTAAAAATTGTTTATTTGAAATATATTTTTATAAAACCAATACTATACGAGGTATACGCAAATATATATATATATATTTATTTATTTATTTATTTTTTCTCATGAAGATGAAATAAATTTTTGTGCTCTTTGGTGGACAGAGCTATTCCTCTTTACCTAGTGTTTCTTTAACAGTGTATATTATTTCGTTTATACTCTTTGATGGAATGTGATTGATTAGCTCTTTAACATCATGGTTCTGCAACAATGTATATTATTTCGTTCCACAAAACCTATGAGTTATTAGTAGATAATTTTATTTTAGGATAAAAGGGAATGTCAGTGTGCTATATCGTAACCATTTATTTCTTGATGGTTTCTTGTTCTATTTAACGTGAGCGTGGGAACACTTAATCTAAATGATACCTTCTCCCCCTCCCTCCCTGCATTAGTGTAAATAGGCCCGTGGCCCGGACAGGTAGTAAGACAAGAGGAACAAAAACAGCGCAGAAGATATAAATGTCATTCGATGCGTAAAATATAGTTTTGAAAGAAAACATTATTCTTTGTTCATTCGGCCGATGACAAAGTGCTTATAATTTAATAAACTGTACAAATCTCCCATCTGTGTTAGTCAATTAGTGATCAACCGCCCGCTATCATCATTTCATGGTCATTACTCTGTGTAACCTGATTTAATTCTGACAAATGACTACAGCCAATACACGAATTATAAAGCACTCCATATTTGGATCGATTAGCTTTTGATGGTAGATATACAGTGTGTCGAAAATAAAACCCGCCCTAAATACAAAGTATTTAAAATTCTTAAGGCTGATTCACACATAATTCTAAGCTAAGCCAAGCTAAGCCAAGCTAAGCGAAGCTAAGATTTGCTCTGTTAACTCCTTATAAATATAGTGGATCATGTATTAAAATGTGTTGGTTCACACAGAAAGCTAATCTAAGCTAATCTAAGCTAGGCTAAACTATACCTTGCTAAGACGCACTATATTTTTTCAGATTGATGGCCGGGCAATTTTTCCATCTCCCATCTTTAACAATCTTACGTTGTGCATGCGCATAACGCAACTTGAGTTCCGTGTTGAACAGACGCAGTGCTGGTTCGATGAAAATTACCAGAGAAGTGTTGAAATCTAGTTTTCAGTTTGTTTCACATGTATTTAACTAGTATTATATTTAGGTTTTATATTTAATAAATGTTTTTATATTAAAATGGAATCGTTGATTGAACAAGTCAAACCTCCACCTCCTAAATTTTCTTCGTCTTCCAAAACAGCTGCTAACAGCAGCATCTTTTCTTCCTCAGTACTATCATCTGAACTCAAACAAGACATCTTGGAGAATGACATCATAACTAAAGTTCACTGGAGCAGATCAGAAAGAAACAACACTGAATTCGGGGGTGAAAGGAGGGACCTTAACTTAGCAATAAGTGTGAAACCAAATTTACAAAGTCTTAGCAGGGGACAGCACAGCACAGCATAGCTTAGATTAGCATTCTGTGTGTATCGACCCTTATGTTCAAAATGTGCACCATCAGCAGCAAAGCATGGTTACAATAAATAAGCATCTAATAGTCGGCGGGTGGAACTAATCATATCGGCTGGTGAAGCACATTTTGAACACAGAATTTGAAATACTGTGCGTTTGGGGCTGGTTTTATTTGGGACACCCTGTATCTTGTAAATGGACCAATGAACCTTTCAGCTTATGACCCAGTTTGAACATTTTTAAGAGTTTACTCATATCAACCAATTTTTTTTTTTTATCTGTGTATTTAAAATACACTTTCTGAACTGACTGAATATATTAGCACACGATAATTTTATGAGCGAAAGCGAAAGAGACTACCAATTTTTCCGGGAAAGCTAGTTTACCATATCTTAGAGGGATGTTCTACATGCCACAATTGACATGGAATGGATAGATTTACCTCCCCTCGGAAGGAAGTTGTGCTACGGATTTTTTACTATCAAGAAAAAATCGTCGACTTCATCTTGGTTTGAACCCACTGAGTCCTGAAGTGAGCACTCTACCCCAAGATTACAGAGGTCAACTTCATAAAAAAAATGTACATAAAGCTATAAATGGGTGTGTCCTAAATTTTAAGATTTTTTGCACTCTACTTTATTACCTATTTGAGCTAGACATTATAATTATTACTATATGTATATATTTAAAAAAATAATAATTTGAACATGAAAATCAAACCTAAAACCCTTGGCTTAGCTCGCTGGGTTCTATCCCCATGTCCAGGTGTTATTACCCAAAATTAATTAATACAATTTCTGATGCGTCCGTATCCGTTATAAAGATAATTTAAAATTCTCAAGTTTCGCTGGTCATGTACAGTACATATAATTGTACAAACGGGTGCTTTATTCAAATATTTATTAATTACGTTTATGTTTTAATGACGAGGAAGGTTGAGTTTAGAAGAAGTGTCCACGCGAATTAGAGTAGAAGGAGGGTCGGATCCATTTAGGAGAAAGTATATTCATTTCATCTGACCAGGCTTCAAACCCAGAGCCCATCACCGGCAGTCCAATCTATCGAGAGAATGAATCCTTAACCCATTCGAACACTGATTCGAGTAAATAATATCTTAATTATTTATAGGTGTATCAATAAATTTAAAAAAAATGTTTACGAAAATAATTGGCTTATAAGATATTTAAAACTGATTTGCGGAAGCCTAAATTGTTTTAGACACAACTATGTATAGTTCAAATTTGAAAAATCAACTAAATTTATCAAATGGGCCAGCTTGGCGTATAAGTAGATATTTTAAATAGATCTTTATCAAATGTTTTTACTGTTGGATAAGGGTCTTTAACATTTTAGGATGTGGCTTTTGATTCAATAGTTTCAACCCTAAATTTCAATATCATAATAAAATAAATTATATTTTGATATTAATTTGTTTATTTATGCTTGCACAACGTCATACTACCTGACCCGACTATCTTCATTTAATTACAATCACAGGGTAAGGATTTTAAAGGTCAATTGTAAAGGAAATATACTATACATTCATTTACATGGATATAAAGTGGGATACCTTATGGGATGAACTCCTTTCATTATAGCCTGCTGGGTCTCAAGCCTCTGCCAATCAGATAAGATAACCTAGAAGTTTTATCCGCGAGTTCATTGATATGGGTACTTTTACAACTGAGTCTATCCACAGAACGCCACGTCAAAGTGGCTACATCCACTATCTAAATGCGTCATTCTCACGATATCAGGGTTCGGATCTGATCCGGGTTTATTGAGATTTTTTTCCAAATGGTTTTTTCACCATACATCTACTCAAGTGCAAGGACATTCCTTCTCAATTCTATTATCTTCACACCTACTATTTTTACGTTATTATTATAAATTTGTATAATCTAAAATGTTGGTAAGACGCGGCATAAAAAATGTATTAATTTTAATAACTGGCAAACTTTAAATTTAAAAATAATAAAATCGTATAATTCAGTAGCACAAACGTTCTAATATTATGTATTATAGCTTCTAAGAAACTAAAAATAAGGGTTTTAGTAAACAACCCTTAAATAAGTTTTACTCAAAAAACAAACAACTTGTAAATGACAATTATCACTCTATATATAAATATGTATTTATTTTAAACCAAATTGTTAAAAATGTTTAAAAATCTCATATAGTAAAAAACAATTGAGTTTTAATCTACTTTTAAATTATTTATTCTTTGTCAAAATTAAAACGTATTCTTATTTATTATGAAAAACAATTCACATATTCCCATTTTGAATTCAGTTTACAAAATCAATTTCCAAAACTTTTGAATTATCTATTATTTGTCATAATTAAATTAACCATCAAATCGTTTTTGATCCAGAGACAGACAGATGGACACAAAGACAGACATGGGAACATACAGAAATGTGAAATCCACTTGTTTTGAGTTCATGTTCTCATAAAACGTAAAAATGGGTCATAATCACATAAAGGAAAAAAAATCTCTTGATACTAGAAAATAAAAAAAGGTCTGGTCCCTATGGTTACCAGGTGGGGACATGTCAATCTTCCTAAAATTTAAAGGACAGCATGTGGTACAAAAAAAAAATTATAAACCTGAACATGAAAGAACTGTTTTAGATCGTCTAGAAACAAAGTGAAAATGCATGTACCAGTTTTAGTCTCACGATCGTTAAATTTCCCGTTCTTCTACGTAGTTCACAAAACCAAATAACAAACTTCCTTCAACCTCACTTCACAATTAACTAGAAAATCTACTTAAATACTTTTTAAAAATTCCCACTTTTTTCCTCTCTCACACAAAAAAGCATCAATTAAGACATCAATATTTTTTTTTAAAAAAAAGAGTTTTTATTTAACAAGCCCCGTTTTCCCCTTGCCCTCAAAGCAAACAGATGAATACGAACGTGAGAAAGATAGAAAATACCGTTTTAACGCAACAAGCCCATTACGTATTATGCATTATTAATTCATGCGAAAGTTTTATTTATTAAATGGCGTTTCACTTCAGTTAAAATCTATGGTAGTCTTAAAATGTAATCACACTTTACCAACTTCTTGCATTAACGGGGTTGTTTCAACGACCCCGTATTATTTTCAACAGTTATTTAATTTATACTTTACCTGCTTCTGGTGTCCGCATGGTCTAAGGCGTCATCTCGTGTTTGACTAGACAGCCGATGACAGGGAGATCAGTGTTTGAATCTCAGACGGGTGTACTGAGGGTGATTTTTCTAAAAATTGCCTACCACTTTCTCTCCATACAAATGTGGGTACACATCCTCCAAATTCAGCCTTCCTCAAACCTATCTCATTAGTGTGATCAGTAAATAATGCGTATAGCCTGAACATAAATGGAGACACGGTGCTAATAAAAACAATACTTTATTTAAAATGACCCGCCTCGGTGGCGTAGTTGGCTAACGCGCTTGTCATGTTGAGCTCGACTGCTGAGGACGGGAAGATCAAGGTTCGAATCTCGGTCGGGTGAACTGGGGTGGTTTTTCCTAAATGGTTTTCCTTTTTCCTAAATGGTTTTCCACTCTCCCTCCACGCAAATGCGGGTTCACTTCATCTAATTCAACCTTCCCAATTCCTAATCCATTAGGGTAATTAGTACTTAAAGCGTATAACCAGAACGGGTAGTAAGACGCGGTTCTAAATATTATTATTATTTATAATGAAATTATAAAAATTTACTACAAATTATTTTTACCAATACATATAGTAAATATTGTAAAAATTTAAAATAAAGTTTACCAAGAAATTCAAATACATGTAAAATAACGGCTGGACACAGGAATCGAACCCAAGCCATCTAGGTTTGTACATAAATGCTGTACCAGTGAGCTATCATTATTTGTCTCGCCCCCAAGATAGAGCATAATATTTTACAAGCTCGTTTTAACTAAATTAAAATATATCCAGCCATTAAATTGTATCCTGAGGAAATACTCCACGTATCAGTCTGTGATACAAGAGTTGTTCTTTATCGTTATGAAACATGGTCTCTTAGGGCCAGTTCTCATGGTTAATTGAAAATAAATACAAAAAGAACGTCAGAACACTAATTTCATTTGACTGAATCATTATTTAAAGCTTTCATCAAAAGTAAAAAGGATTTCTACTTTCATTCCTAGTGATCATCATTGAAAAATGAAAACAAAATTAACAGTGAGAGCTTGTACAGTACAGTAAAATAAAAAACTGAATTCATTTTTCTTTTAAAGTAAGGGTTTAGTCAGTTCATTTTTATTCGAATGTAAATATTTATTTAAATTTAACGTTACACTGCAATCACTTGCAACTTATGTTTGATTAAGTCCTCAATCATTGTTTTCCAGTATAGACTTATATCAAACTCTGGATACGCCAAAAAAGCTTTTAATGAAATATGTGCTATCTACGCTTCTTTTTATTTAATATATTTTCTTACTCGTGTGATAACGGCATATATATTCCACAAATTACAGCTTGTATTTATTTTAAATGGCACCATATCTATTAATGAAACAGTATTTGATCAGTTTAATCATAACCATCATGATACATGTGAACAAAATCCTTTCATTTTGATGAAGAATTAATCATCAGAAATGGTTAATTGAAAATGGCACGCGAGTTCTCACGTACCTCATACAGTCTAGTTCTGCTTGTGAAGGAGGAGGCTTTGTCTATAATCACAGCCGATTTCGCAGAGGCATATTTTTCCTAAACTATACGATAGAGCTACAAAATCAATACCTCACTACCGAAATATTGATTCTATTATCTCTTCTCTTATTTCTCGATACTTCTATAATATATATTTTACCAACAGTCCTGCATTGGTCCTGATCATCTCAATACCAATCTTCATTACCGAGTATATATTGTTTGAATTTAGGCTAAAGTCAATTAAACCATAACAGGAGTACATATGATATTTATATGATACTGACCAGCCAGTTTAGTTTGTAACTAAGGAAGAAACTGATTAAATGCTACATTTGGAGCATTTCTCTGTGTAGAGCAGAAACTTTGACTTTAAGGAAAAGGAAAATAAATACTTGGAGATCTTTGAAATGTGGTGCTGGAGAAAACTTGAGAATATCTGGTGGACAAACACGGGGATAAATGAATAAGTCTTAAGAAGAGTGGGTAAGAAGAGAACCATTTTGTATGTGATTCTTCTGGTCAAAGCAAACCGGATCGGACACATCCTTAGGAGGAACTGTCTTCTGCACGACGTTATAGAAGTCCCATGTTGAGGGAAGGAGGAGCTTAGGAAGGATTCAAATGTTAGATGACTTGAAGGAAATAAGAAAATTCAAAAATCTGGGCGCTAAAGGAGGAGGCAGAGGACAGGTTGCATTGGCGGTCTAAGTTCAGTGATAAAAGGATTGTCCCCGCCTTAATAGAGAACACCTAATAATACTAGGACTATACCGGAATAAATATAACCTTAACGTTCTATTGATGTTAGCTTAATGTCCACGCATCGTAAAAGTTTCTCGCGTTTTTAAATAGAAGCTATCACAGAGCAGTGAACTTAACGTTGACTAAATGCTCAGTTACCTGAGTATTACCAGGGGAAAGCTTTCCCATTACGTCATGTGTGAACGTTAAGTGAAGGGTATCACGTGTTATAACTAGCCAATCATGTTGCAAGCAAATTCAACAGGGCAGTTTAGTACTTCATTTGTTTGTTTATAGAATACAGATGACATCTTCGCTGAAGTTTGTCCGCGTTTCGCGAAATCTAAAACGTCGTAGCCTCTTGTCTCAATTTATTTTGTAGCTCCAGTGAAGATTTTAATGTAAAGTACTTGCAGCCTAACCATCTTTAATTACTGGAGTATAACTTTAATGAACAATTAGTTTTCAAATAGTCCACATTCATTGCCTGTGTTTTGATCGAATTGTTACGTTGCGTGAATCCTGATTACACACAAGTCTACTTACATTAAGTGAACGTTATTATACGTGAACGTTGTGTGTATAGTGGTCCTGAAATTAAGAAGAAAAAAACCTCAAACTAAATATCGTAGTCTTTATATGGACCTAAAATATCGTATGGTTCTTGAAAAAATAAAATCGTGTTGGATTGGAAAGGTCCATGTCATTTTAAATCTACCATAGCACAGGGAAATCCAGGAAATGCTTTTAATGGCTACTTCTCTCTGGTGCTGGTACAAAATTAGCTTAAACAAGCTTAAAAAATAAAACTAATCTCAAAATAAATGGTTTGATATAAAAAATGCATGCATTAATAGCCTACCAACCTGACACTAGAAAGGACTTAGAAGTAACTCACATCAAAGTAACGGAAAAAATTTAAAATATTTTTGTTAGATCAAATTTATACATCGAAATCTTTCATTCCAATAATATGTCCGAATATTTTATCTTGGTTGTTTAATGTAAAACACGAATATAAAATGTATTAAACTCTTAGTTGATATTTATTTATGTGATTCATTTATCTTGTTTTATCAAGAAACTCAATTATATTTTTAGGGATTACACCTATTTTCCTTATTTATTTCCTTATCCCAAAATTTAATGGCGTGTCGTATTTTTTTGGCTCATCACATACATATATTAACTCAGTTAATGATATTTTAGTGGTAGAAATGTATAATTTATAGGTAAATATTTGGTCATATTTGAATTGGAGGTCATATATTCTTGATTTGCGTGATTTTTTATTAATTTTTAGACATTTTAAAGTCGTCTTAAAGATTTTTTTTTTCAATAGGAGTATTTTTATTGACAATCTATATTTTATAAATGCAGTTTTTCAACACAACTTTGTCGAAATAAGACGATAATGCAGGCCATGAATTTTGTATCCTGTTCGCTTGATTGGTTATAAAAAAACTCAATCCTGGTGAGAATGCAACTTTACTGGAGAGGGTTGCGTTGGGAGGGGGTAGCTATTACTTCTGAAGCAAGTAATTGTAAATATATATTATACTTAGCATAATGCAAGAGTAGAGATGTTAACAACTTTTCTTGCATTTTACATTGTAAAGCACGTGTTTGATTTACTCGTGTTCATTTATTACCGGTTTTTGTTAATATTTTAAAGTTATTTTTGGAAATTTCAAATCAAACTATAGAATTTTATAAATTTTATAAGTTTAATTTGTAAGTAAAAGCCTAATATAATATAATCGGGTTTCTAAAATTCTTATTTTAAACTTTAACTTGGCCCGACTGGCAGAAATACATATTTGACACTTTCATATTGTCTTGCTGTCCGAGGTTTGAGTCCCGGGTGTTTATACTGCGGTGTTATTTTCAGTAATAGTTTTCCACTCTACCTCTAATCAAATTCAGCATCATCTACTATATAATTATTTATTGCTACTTTCTACTTTATTAGTCTATACGGGATGTTTGGGAATTCATAGTCCAAATTGCACATATGAATTGTTTGAACCAAAAGTTATATAAATCCCCATACACATACCTATACTAATACAATTCAAATGTGTTCAAAGTTTCGGCGTACAGTGCTGGGAGAGCAAAGCTGCCAAGCATGCTTTAGCTTAGTACGCCATTGTTCTAACCACTGAGCTATCCAGGAGTCGTCCCATGCACAGGGTCATTCTTCAATTATATTTTAAGGCAGAGACTGTGATGGATGCGTTGAGATCGTCAGTTACAAATAAGTGATCACTGATCAATAATTGAGATAACACAGCCACTTTCTACTGATGGGATTTATATTGCCAATAGTATAACGATAAACGATAACCATACAAATCCGCATATTATTGAAAATTGAATAGCGAAGTTATTATAGCTGCTATGTATGATTATAACTGCATCCAAATATATTTTTTAAATTAAATGGACACATGGACACGGAAATTAAACCCGCCGGACAGTTTTAAGGTATAATGTTGTCTTTTTTTCCCTAACATTCTTTATTATATCGATTTAGATGTAAGGAATAAACAAAATATTGAATTAAAACTACAAAAATATAATTCTTCTTTGAAATATACCTAATTAAAAAGTTACCACTATAACCAAGACTAGAAACAAAAGATAACTCTGAAATTTGTGTTACCCCCTTCCCTAATTTCGAAAGTTTCTTTATGCCCTTTAATTGTTGCCAATTTTATAAGGAACGAAACTCAATATAAATTAACTTTCATTAATATTCTTCTTCCTTTCTAACATAATAAATTAACTATGACATTCTATAAGACAAATATAAATGACTAAAAATCTTCGTTTGTCCCTAACTATTTCGATATCCACTTTACACATTCTCTCGCCAAACAATTGTTTTTTTATAAATTCTATATTACTACTATAACAATTTTCTCCATTTGTACTGTTTTATTTACCGATACGTAATTATATCTTACCCATCGTGTGCTATAATCAGTCAGTACCGTGCGAAACAACAGCCCAGACTTCATTGGCAATGGGGTGGCCACTCTTATAGGTCTAGCTGGTCCCGTAAAATAGTTTAGGGCACTGTCGCTAGGAGAAGCTTGCAATGACGTCACAGAGGAGTGCTCATGCGTGGACGTTAAGTCCATAGTCAAAAAATTCGAGCTTGTGATTTTAATAGATATCAACGATTCATGACCCCCTGAAACAAAATAAGTGGTTATCGCAATGTTTTGTATCTGTGTGTACATCAGATTATAACTAAAATTATTTTACCGATTAGGCTAAAACTGGGTATCCTGGGTTTGCATGAGGATGGGTTTTTGGAATTAGATATATAAACCTAAAATTAAGGGTAGTTTAACGAAGGGAAAAACAAGAAAAAAATCTATTTTCTCAAAATTCGCTTTAATGATTTTGATTGAATTTTATATCGAGATATTGTTTATTATTGTAAAAATATGTAAACTCTTATTTTCTCATGAAAACTACTTTAAGGATACCTTAAATGGGGTAAAATTTCCAATTTTGATCATTTATCTGGAAGCTATTTGATATACGAAATAAGTTTTTATTGTAAAGTTGTAGTACTATTAGATATAACAAATCTTCCATTTAAAGTATATTTTTATATAACAAATAGTTTATGAGCTATAATCAAATGTTTCTACTTTTTAATTCAGAGCTTTGAAATTGAATTTTAGTCTTATGCTCTTTGGTGGACAATTATATTTCTCTTTGCTCAATTTTTCTGTAACAGTGTTCCTAGTTCCTAATGCCATAGAGTGAGTGACAGTGGATATAATTATTTCATCTATAATATTTGGTTTAATATTTCTACAAGATTGTATAGACCTATTATTTCGTCTCTCAAATCTTAAAGAGTTTTTAGTAAATGTCTATTTTAATATTAAAGTGTGATACGGTTTGTACGGTGCAAGGTACAATTTATTTCAGTTCCACTTTCTGGTGTTATTTGTTTTTTCCTTTTAATTCACAATTAACCATGCCATTAAACCCTATATATATATATATTTCTATTTCAACGATTTCAATATTTAATACTTCTGAAATATCTTGCCATAAGTAATTTTTCATGTTTCTAAGTTTATATTTCTTACATTTAACCGATCATTCTTTTTTTAGTTATATTAAACTATACTTTTTTGACTTTATTACAGAGTGAAAATAATTATTAGTCAATAAATGGCGTACCTAAAACTAAAATTACAAAACACGAACACAGCCTTGTCAAGTGGAACGTACAACAAGACTATTATATGCTTATAACTATGTCGACAGCAACGTTGCACGTGTATAACCATATTTCCAACATTTTTTTTGTGTGTTTAGCGCTCACTGGCGGTTAGCTAATTTATGTTGTCAACATTTATAGCTTCTTATTCACGGTTTTTTGTTGAAAATATTTGTTGCCAACATAGTTGGGCCAGCACTTTCACACGCCCAACTTAACTACAGTAGCCCCATGGCTTCTTTGGTGCTTACTGACAACTCACAGTTGACTTCTGACAGTCAACATTTAGGTATATACCTAAATTTTGACTGTCAGAAGTGACAGCTGCCAAACACGTGTTTTTGCAGATCATATGGTTCGGAGTAGGGATACATAATTTGGCCTGGTAACTTTTCAAAGCTATCAGTCAGCACTAAAGAAGCCATGGGGCTACTGTACGTGACAACCGGTGCAAATCTTATCAACTAACAAAAAAATTGACGCAAATAGATTTGATCGATACTATTCCTAAATTATGACCGATTTCAACGCACCGGTAGCCGATAATTTTTTTTTTTTATCAGTTCAGTGACCGTGTGAAATAGTCTTATTAAAACGAATGCATTTTTAAGTGCTCCGACACCAACGTTGATATTACCATTGAAGGCGTGTAAAAGCCTCCCTCGCAACCTCTATAGGTCAAAGTATGATTAGCCCGACTGCGCGGTCAACCCCCCCTTTTTGTTCGTGGCGTCGGAGGATTATTCAAGTTTAATGCGAAGGCACTCAAATCGGAAGGGTTTGTCGGGTTGCATTCGGGAGAGTACGGAGGGTAAACCTATGATGGCTATTACCATTACCTCTAACGTGCCAGGGGCCATTACTGTTACCCACCGATATCGTGTACTTGGGCATCCAACAGGTGGCTGAATATAACAGAGGATGATTAATTTAAGTAACCTAACCGCAGGGTCAAATGCTCTTTCATAATTAACAAATTCGACCTTTATGAAACGAACGCGAATTCATGCGGTATGCCAGCGAAGGTATAGCTTAGTCTGCATACTAAAATATGACCCGTTTGGGATTGGAAGGAAAAGGCTATTTAATAGTACAGCCTCAATCCTTTATTCCTCCTGATGGATTGGATACTAACGGTGAATTTTAAGAAAATAAGTGTTTTTAAATACCCGCTTTGGTGGCCACGTGGTATAACGTGCTTCTCTCGCAGTAGAATAGACTGCTGATGACGGGGATATGGCGGTTCGAATCTTGGTTAGATGTACTGAGGGTGGTTCTCCAGAATTATTTTCCACCCTCCCGCCAAGCAAACGTGGGTAGACTTCCTTACAAATATAATCTTTCTGATACTTAAACCATTAGCGTAATTAGTACATGAGCGCATAACCCGAACGGGTAGAGTAAGACGTGGTACTATACAAATTAATTACAAATATTAATGGAATTAAGCCCAGCACAGGAAGCTGCATGGAATAAGCTTCAAGTTTTTTTAGTCCGGTTTGCAGCTTATGGGGAGTTTGAGCTTCAAATCCCGGTGAGGTTATATTTCTTTATTAATTTATCGCTCACCAGGCAAGAAAATTCCTCTAGCTTTCTTATGAATCCCTTAATCCACTAGTGTAATTAAATTAGAATATCCAGTATGGGTAGTGAAGAGAAGATAAAAATTGACAAACAAATAGAAACACAAATTATGAAGAATATTTTGTTTCACATGAACTACCCCAGCACCTACTAATAATATTTACCTTTCTATATTGTGAGAATAATTGTGAGGAGATTTTCACCTTGGTCTGAATAAATTAACAATTTATTTTTGTTATTTATGTCTTACTGTCCACCTCTGTGGTCTATTGGTAAGAGTTTCTGGATAAAGAGGTCTTGGGATCGATGACCGGCGTTTCTAACATTTATCTGTGAAGCATTGGATCTAAATCGAGGTCAAAATCAGAACCGAGAGGACAAAGGAGGAGCTACTTGAATAAAAAAAAAGTAGAAGCTCTGATTTATAAAACTGAAATTAACAACCAGAATTATTACTGTGTTGACAACATGATACCTTCTACACGCAAATGTTAGTACTATCATCGCTAATGGTGGCAGTCACACGGTCGGTGTCTTAGCTCGTTTGCAAGCTCATATCATGGAGTTTTTTTTATGTTTTACTACCCGTCCGGATTATACCCATAATTACATAAATGTATTAGCGAAGATGAGGGTTGAATCTGGAAGATATGTGCCGACATTACACTAAGGAAGTGTGGAAAACTATTAAGTAAAATCAATTGGGCAAGCCCAGTCACGAGCCTGAGACTTCATTCACTGAGTAAACAAACTAAGCCAACACCATTGTCTGCATAACCATTTGTGTGACTTTTAATTTTCGGAGCAGGATTTTATAAAAATCTCTGTGTACATTTTATTTACATGCATCTACCCATAATATTCCAGCTCATTTATTTATGTGTTTGTTGACAAAAAATACCAAGTTAATTATAATTTTAATTAGCTCCTATCATAACAACAAAAACTTCAAAAAAATATATAGTTTTTAGAGGGATTGAACCATACAAAAATTTTAATTAATCTTGTTTCATCGAATAATTAGTGTTTTCTTTTTGATTTAATTATTTTTAACTTCTATCAGTTTTGTTTGGGTGTGGTAAATATGCCATTCATTTGGTTAATTTGTGTGAAACGTGAAAATGGAAAAAAAAGTTCTCATAACAACGAAAGCAGTTGGGTGTTTGTTGTTTGGCGTGCATATACTTTTGAACTATTCTACCGACCGTGTGATATTTACTTGTTTATTTTGTGAGCATATCATTGTGTGTTTGTGTTTTTCATTTGGGGAAAAATACCCCTTGGGAGATCAGGTCAGCAAACTAAATACGTCAATCCTAGCACTGCTTTCGTTGCTTGAATCATTGCAGAGAATAGTGAACGAGGAAATTTCTCCTAGAAAACTTTTTGAAGGTTGTACGCTTCCCGGGCTAACCTTTTACTTACACTGATGGGGTAGGTATGAGTATAGAATAGTCTGGATCAGGGGTCAGCCAACTATGGGTAATTGTACATATCCTGATTGCCAGCTAACAGCGAGATATAGATTTAATTTAAATGAATTTAGTGAGAGAAGCCTGGAAAGTGGAGGCCATGAGAATACATAATTGGACGAGCATAATAGATTGTTCCGAAGAGAAACAGGATCAGAAATGAAACTCTCCGGGCGGCAGTTGGCATACAGAAAGTATATGAAATATTAGAGGAAGCGAGATTGAGATGATATGGCCATGTAATGAGGGTGTTGGAGTACATGAGATAGTAGAGGAAGCAAGAACGAGATGGTATAGTCATGTTAATGAGGATGTTGGAGTACATGAGATAGTAGAGGAAGCAAGACTGAGATGGTATGGTCATGTAATGAGGATGTTGGAGTACTTGAAATAGCAGAGGAAGCAAGATTGAGATGATATGGTCATGTTATGAGGGTGTTGGCGTACATGAGATAGTAGAGGAAGCAAGACTGAGATGGTATGGTCATGTAATGAGGATGTTAGAGTACTTGAAATAGCAGAGGAAGGAAGATTGAGATGATATGGTCATGTTATGAGGGTGATGGAGTACATGAGATAGTAAAGGAAGCAAGAACGAGATGGTATGATCATGTAATGAGGATGTTGGAGTACATGAGATAGCAGAGAAAGCAATACTTGAGATGGTATGGTCATGTAATGAGGGTGTTGGAGTACATGAGATAGTAGAGGAAGCAAGACTGAGATGGTATGGTCATGTAATGAGTATGATGTTGGAGTACTTGAAATAGCAGAGGAAGCAAGATTGAGATGGTATGGGCATGTAATGAGGACGTTGGAGGACATGAGATAGTAGAGGAAGCAAGGCTGAGATGGTATGGTCATGTAATGAGTATGATGTTGGAGTACTTGAAATAGCAGAGGAAGCAAGATTGAGATGATATTGTCATGTAATGAGGGTGATGGAGTACATGAGATAGTAGAGGAAGCAAGAACGAGATGTTCTACTTTCTATAAATGGAACAAATACCTGTCATCTTTTAAAGCAATTTTTTAAAGTTTAAGCTATACAAAGCCATATGTAAATTACATTATTAATTTTTATTTAAAATTGTATTTCATAAATAATATTTTCTTCGATAAATATTCGAATTTAATGGGAAAATATTACATATTTAAATAGCCTAATAGTATTAGGTGACACTCTCATGTTAGACTGGACCACTGTTTTCCACTCTCTTTCCACGCAAATGCCTGTTTACTACCTCTAAAATGCTTCTTTCCTCTCCCCTTACCCCAGTAGAGTAGTTCTCATATATGCTTATAGCCTGAACAGGTACTAAGACAAGGTAATTTAAAAAAAGGAGTATTGTTTATAAATAAAATGTATTATGAATAAGTGGTACATTTACGTGAACACATTTCAGACTCCCTGATGTCATCCATGTTGGATTGTTTCCAAAGAAGTCTACTTTAATTTTGGTTTTAAATGCACGTTTTATGTTGTACACATTTTCTCCAGTAGAAAATAGTAGAAACATCCTTCATAAAAATGCCTACAAATCACCATCCAAATGGCAGTTTTTTGGCAAGATATCCAGGTCATTCGTTTGCTATTTACTCTTTGTAGCATTCATTTCCACCAACTCTTTCAGGCAAGGCATGAAATATTTTAACTCTCCTTTACAGAATAGCGAACAAACAAAAACGTTTTATTAAGTGTTTTCTATTTCTACACATAACCGTCAAAACCACATTTCAGGACAAACTAGATTGGACTAAGCCTAATTGATAGATCCTGTCGGTTTTAGGACAAACCGATATAGCCTGATGTTTTTAGGCGGAATTAGTTGTCATACTTATTAACCAATACGATGAATTGACTTTCGATAGGTTTCAACATTCACAGTTCGCCCCAAAATGTTGTCAGCTAATCTGACCTAACCTAACCTAACCTAAACTTGTTTTGGCCTAATACGGTATTTGAAGGCTATACTAATTTATCCTATGAGATAAGCCGAAATTTCAGGATTAATTAATTTAGACTAGGCTAAACTAGTACGTCCTGAGGCTCTTAGGATGTATCAATTCAGCCTAGCCCGATCTAGTTTGTCCTGGAATCGGGTTTGGACGTAAAACATTATGTATTAATATAGACGTTTAAGCACATGAGTTATTAGTAGATTAATCCATGGGATAGGAATGAATTGATTAGCTATAGTAAATTCATTAACTTGGAGTGGATAGGGGATAACCATTCCTAATCCATCTATTTACAGCGGAGATTGAATCCTCAAAATCTACTACAGCAGTGATTTGTAACGTTGAGATTCTGATGCTTGGATTGCGTAACGGGCTACTTGGGTTTCTAATTAATAAATCTTTCTTTCACTGATGTTTTCTAAGAAAAGGGAGATTTTTGAAACAGTTTTTTAATATTGGTTTTAAAAAAGTATTTATTTGTTTTCATTGTTTTAGATTTTTCCTAAAATCACAAAATAAAATTGAGATTTCAATTTTTTTACAACAATTTTGAAAGAATAAATTTATTGACTTATTAGAAAAAAACAACTTTTATTTTAATTTTTAGTGGATGTTACACTTCAACCTTGTCATTTGAAGTTTAAAAAAAAATAGAATAACGAAATATTGATACTGGTCACATATTTTCGCAAACATAAAAACACGGAGTCAAATAAAACATTATATTTTTTTTAAATACACTTACAAATTATATAGAAAAAATATTCACTTACTTAAGTGATGAAGAGTAATATTGTTTAACATGCCTTGAAACCTTGAATCTGAGAATGAGTGTATATTTGTCCGATCACACATGCCGTATCATTAAGCATACATGTACTTTCTCGTAAAGTTCCTTACATTAATGATTCTGTTTTAAAACAAATTTCACGCTTTAGACTATTACACAAATTAAATTTCTCCTCTACACGAAGTCTGCAAAGACAAGACCACCTTACAACTAAAAAAAAACACTAAAAAAACATCAAAACCTGGGATAAATATATATTGTTGACTTCCTTGAAATAAGAGTAGTCCATATATTTATTACTGTCACCGTACACCCCTTGTTTCCCTTAATGTCCTTATTATTACTAGCACCGCGTCTTACTACCCGTTCGAGCTATACGCACTTACGCTAATGTGTAATGGTAGGGTGATTGTGAGATGAAATGAAGGACCTACAGTTTAACGTGGAATCCGAACCACGGTGGAGGCCTGGCATTCCCCACATTCACAAGATGTCTTGTCAGAGGTGAAGGAAGGGTTTGATAATCAGATAAATCTATGCCGGGACCTAGGATTGAACCCCGGCCGCCAGCATAGAAGTCTGACACCTTACCCCTAGACCACCAGGTCACCCACTTAATGTCCTTGTGGGCCTCTAATGGCAGGGGTTGTGTTCAGGGAAGTGACTGGGTTATTAGTGTGTTGGTTCGTATTTGACGTTTGACTTGAGTTTTTATGGTTTTTTAATGTACTACTATTCTCTATTACAAAACGTGATGTTGATGGAAACTATTAAGAGATATGAAAGAACTTAATGGAACTACTTAGGAGCTCATGACATAACGAAGTATGGAAGGAATGCTTGTCCTGAATGACCTCTAGGTGATACTACACGGTTTTACAAACCCCGGTAACCTGGGCTCTAAAGGTAGCCCTCCAATACAGATACTGAAAATCTGGCGTCCTAGCCCCCGTACAGTAGCCCCATGACTTCTTTGGTGCTGCCAGACAGCTCACAGCTGACAGCTGATGACTTTGAAAAGTTACCAGACCAAATTATGTATCCCTACGCCGAACCATATGATCTGCAAAAACATATGTTTAGCAGCTGTCACTTCTTACAGTCATAATATAGGTATATACCTAAATGTTGACTGTCAGAAGTCAGCTGTGAGCTGTCAGTCAGCACCAAAGAAGCCATGGGGATATTGTAGCTACCAAAATGGGCAAAATTACCTCCTAGACTCGATGGTGATTAGTAAGCCCTGTTAGACTTTTTATTCTGCCTTCTGACCTGATTTAACGTAAGGATTGCTAACACTCTATTTATGCTATCCGCACCTTTGTTCTCTTTGCTTCCTTGCTAATAACAACATTTGCATTAATCATTTTATCCTTCACAATCCATGATACAACTATATTAAACAAACACGCCTCAAATTAGGCTGTGTCAATTACATTTATTATACATTTCAAATCTAGTTCAACCTAAACTCCCAGGCGTTGGAAGTTAAAATTGTAATTATTATAGATAAGATAAATTATTTATTGGTTCTATTAGATAATGAACTTTTTAAGATGATATATAACATCCAATAACGGGATATACATTCCATCCCGTTATAGTGCAGATAATAGCGGGTAAGTAGCACGACATCGTAAATATTCACATTCCGGAAGTGATTTGGTGGGTTGTTGATGGGTTTTGTTTGGATGAAATAATTATTAAAAGCTTTCAAAATTTATAAATCTAGGTGTCATTCCATTCTCCATATTGTGTGTAATAAAGTGAATTAAATATCTAAATATTGTACCATGGATAGTAATATTATCAGACTTTTTTATTTAGACACATGTTGAAAACCCTTGAAAACTAATCCTCTCACTTTTTAGCACCAGTTAGACATTTTAACTTAAAAAATGAACTAATCTCACACTGTTTAACAGTCACAAAATATATGACTAAGAGATTTGTTGTCAACATATGGAGATTTAGTTTATAAATTCCCTTGCATTTAATTCTAACTTATTACAGTCAATAATCTTAATTCCTGATATAAGATTTAGTTATTTTTGAATTAACGGTATCCTACGTGAAAGAAAGAAGCTGATGACATTTCTAAGGTCAGCTTAACAAACTCGGCTAAGAAATGGTATTAGCTTTAAAATATAGAAAAATATGCAGACTAGTGTAACTACCCTAAGTATTTTACAGATTTTTTATTTTTATTATTTCAAATGGCAATTTAAATCATTATTAAATATTCATAACTTCATAATTTACCAGATCGATTAGGTTATCTGTCTATCCCCTTAAGACTTTGTATTCAATTATACATGGAGATTTTCTCTTTAATGTCAGTAAATATACCTATGACTTGTAAAGAAAGAGAGAAATTAAATCAATTTAATTGGTCGTAAACAAAAGTTTGATGTTCACTATCTTGTAAAACATAATTTACATAACCCTCACAATTATTTAGCAACAGAATTACTCCGTCTAGTGTTTAGTTTACATGTGCTGCAAACACCTTTAATATATTTACTGGTTTTAATCTTGAGGCTTAAAGTGTTTCCTAAACTTTTTAAATAAACCCATTCACCCTCCCCTCTTTTGAAGATTCACCTATTAAAAGCTACCACTTTTTATCCTTCTTTTTTATAAGTTTATTCATATATTTTTTAAAAAGGGTAGTATTTTAATTTAACTGCAATACATTAAAATTTCATATTTATCTACCAACTAAAGATTGTAATTATTAAAAAATAAGATATTATATGTATGACACCGCGTCTTAATACCTGTTAGAGATATATGCATATGTACTGTATTAATTACGCTAGTGAATTAATATGGGAAAGGTTACATTTAGAAGAAGTGTATTCGAATTTGCAAGGAGGGAGAGTGAAAAATCATTTTCTAATAAACCCCTCAGACAAACTTACTGGGACTCAAACCCAAATCTCCCTGTAATTCACGCTTTAACCTGTTGCGTGTGTGACGCGTTAGACCTTACGGTCACTGAAGTGGGGTAAATTTTATCTTCTATGCTTCAATATTCAAGTATCATCAACTTGTACGAACGTTAGTTTTCCTTCATGCTATTCGCTTCCGTTTATTGTCACTATACAAACGGCAGAATAAAGCCAACCTCCGAGCTGCCAGGAACTGTGGTATCAATGGCAGCTCAATAGGTAGCCGATGACTTCCACACGTCCATCGAAAACTCCGCCTTAAAATATGAGTGGAGAATGATCCAGAGCATGGTATTATTCATGGGTAGCTCAGTGGTAGAATATTAGTGTTATAAGTTAAGGGTACCGGGTTTTATTCACATTTGACAATTTTCCGAATTTACTCATCCATAGGAAGAAAAAACAAGAGATAGATTGGGAAAAGAGAGAGGCAAGCGTAGGCCTTTTACAAAAGCGTCTAAATTCTGTTCTGACGTATATATGTGCCGCAGAAGTGCTAAGGAGAGATGTACAGGTCGTGCTATGTCCAACTGTATCAGTATGAATAAGATCTGGGTGATGAAGGAAAGGGATAAGAGCAGGATACAGGCTAGGAGTGACGAGGATGGGCAGGGTGAGGTATGAAAGAGTGAAGGAGTAATCCCTGTAGGATATGAATAAGACCTGGGTGATGAAGGAAAGGTGATAAGAGCAGGATACAGGCTAGGAGTGACGAGGATGGGCAGGGTGAGGAATGAAAGAGTGAAGGAGTAATCCCTGTAGGATATGATAGAGGAAGCGAGATTGAGGGGGTATGGACATGGGAAGAGGTTGTAAGAGAGGATGATTCCAGGCAAGATGCTCGAAATGGAGGGGACAGACAGGAGACAATGAATAAGACTCAGGGGCAGGTGGATAAAGGGAGTGTGTAGAGGATAGGAGTGGATTGAGACGGCGTGGAGGAAGATAGGTGTTGAGAGGTTAGAAGTAAATGGGGAGGCTTATGTCCAAGACAGACCTTGCCAGTGGAAATAAATGGTAAACGATGATGATGTTGATCCATAGGGTAAGGATTGTATTGGCAGCTTAGAATAAATACACAAGATTATTAAGATTGGGAGAAGATGGTAAAACCACAATCTGGCCAAAATGTGTACCTCAACATTTCCTCCACAGACTTTTTTGCAATCCTGACATCTTAGACCACGATATCACCAGTTTTTGGTCTTCCTTTTTTGAAGAACATGTAATTCCATGAGCTATAAATTTGGAATGGGTATGACCAGTCACGACGTAGCTCCCTTTGGATAACAAGCCGAACATCACCGTTTTGACTCGGAAAGTGCCCGTAAAAAAAACCAACCAATAAAAAACTACAATCACATTTCAAACACATTCTCTTTCCGTTCGAGAGCGCAATAAAAGTTGAGGTTAAACTTTTTAGTGGAAGGTACAAATCTTATCCGAATTCCCAGTTTCAATCCCACCCTCTAAGCTGTTTGCTCTTTATTTGAAATGTTTTGGGGGTAAAGTGCTTCGCCTCGGGACCCGATGTTTGTGGGTTTAAACACAACTGGTGTCAACGGATTTTTTCTTGAGCGATAACAATTTGTAGCACAATTTTCTTCGGGGTGGAGTAAAGCTTGTAAAATATCCCTGGAGGGTATATGAAAATACCTTCCCCCAAAAAATTAGTAGGTCCCTCCACACTTTCTCATAGAAATTATTTCTCGTGTGCTGATATGTTTACTCGGCTTAGAAAGTGCATGTTTGATGTATCAAATAAATAAATAAAATATATCTAAAATATGTTTAAGGAGCGTAAAAGTAGATTTAACCTACTGAAAAAACTGGCAAAAAGAAGTATCATAAGACACTCCTAGTGTGTTTAGTCAGTCTATAGCTCATCCATCTATTGAGCTAACGGTCTCATATTCGATTCCCGGCATTGCCAAGAAATTAATCATCATTAAAATTGTGGGATTCCTATTTTACAGTAATAAGGAGACAAAGGAGACGGGGGCTGTGTCTACACTGTAGTAAAGTTAGTGGTTAAATCGTGGGTTGTTATAATAATTATTACTATTACTATTATTAGCACCGCGTCTTACTACCCGTTCGATTTATACGCACTTACGCTAGGGTGTAATGGTAAGGTGATTGTGAGATGAAATGGAGGACCTACAGTTTATACGTGGAATCCGAACCACGGTGGAGGTCTGGCATTCCCCACATTCACAAGATGTCTTGTCAGAGGTGAAGGAAGTGTTTGGTAATCGTTTAAATTTATGCCGGTACCGGGGATTGAACCCCGGCCGCCAGCATAGAAGTCTGACACCTTACCCCTAGACCGCCAGGTCACGCGGTTGATATAATTATGTTGTAAGCATGCACTTATTTTATCACCGCGTATTAATACCAGCGTGGGATGAACAAATATATTATATTAGCTACACTAAAATGTTAGGGTTGAGGAAGGTTGAATATAGAGGAAATGTACCCAGAATCAAACGGAGGAGGATTGGGAAATAATATAAGCGAAACCACCCTCAAAACACCTGATTGGGGTTCAAACCCTCATTTGTCATATGATAGTCTAGCCTATTGTGAGAGGAACACCTTAATCCATTCGACCAACTGATCTGGTAAAGTGTATTTTAAATATTCAAAATAATAATAATAACACTTTATAATTAGACTCAACTAGAAAACCTGTGCGCAAACTACGTTATACTTAAGTAAAATATTTTATTTGTCGCCTTCTTATTCTTCTTTAAAATATCTTGACTCCGGTAAGAGACCGAGGATTGACTCGTAGGGCCATATGCAAGAACTTGACAAAGTGGATGCTTAGTGGACACAAGCGTGGGTTTGCTTGCGTCATCATGGGTTAAAAGGTGGAGCGATAATGTGCTTGGGACCATACTATAGGTCCACTAAGCATTTACTAACGTCCTTGTATAACCCCCATGTATTTACTAACGTTCTTGCATACCACCCATGTATTTACTAACGTTCTTGCGTAACCCCCATGTATTTACTAACGTTCTTGCGTAACCCCCATGTATTTACTAACGTTCTTGCATACCACCCATGTATTTACTAACGTCCTTGTATAACCCCCATGTATTTACTAACGTTCTTGTATAACCCCCATGTATTTACTAACGTCCTTGTATAACCCCCATGTATTTACTAACGTTCTTGTATAACCCCCATGTATTTACTAACGT
>CABEEJ010001284.1:61301-81999 GCA_901482245.1 Timema douglasi | reverse complement strand
ATGAGGGAATATAAAAATAACAAAAGGCAAACATTATTTTTAAGTTATTATAATTTATTCCTTAAAATTATATATCATTAATTAATCAATTACGACAGTAACACTAACAAACAATATCAATCTCTTAATGCCATAGCGTGAACAATATTTTTTGTTAGTCCATCTTTAGCTAACACAAACAAACTGGATGGTTTACCCACTCTCATCCCCGTTCTCATCCCTACTCCGTGCTGTTTACTGGGTCAGAAGTGACACCTGTAGACAACTGGCGGGGATAACTAATTAAATGACGATTGATCAGTTATCGACCGGGGATGAAAAATGATTAAATTACTAAAATGGCTATTAAAAAATAGGGGTTGGTGATAAAAGGGTAAAAATTTAGGGTTGTATGTATTTTTTAATGCGACATAATAAAAAAAATAAAGATATTAAAAAAATTTCTAAAAATTATAGAAAAATGTTAAGGGTGGACAACCCTTATCACTAAGGGGTATGAAAAATAGATGTTGGCCGATTCTCAGACCTACTCAATATGCTCACAAAATTTCATGAGAATCGGTCAAGCCGTTTCGGAGGAGTACGGGAACGAACATTGTGACACGAGAATTTTATATATAAGATTATAATTTATTTTTATTGTAATAAAAAGAGGTAAATTCACTTAGATTATCAAAGTAAAAAACTTATACAAAACTTGTCAATCGACTAAAATATGTTTATAGCTTTGATATAAAGAGAGAGAACAAAAATATGAATAATAATTCAGAGATTCATATTTTAGTTAAAAAAACAAACAGATGTGCTATTAACGATATTTAGTTACAATCTAAGCTTGTTTTATAAATTAGGCTCAAATTAAGTTATTATAACTAGCTGGTGATCTGGCGGTCTAAGGGTTAGGTGTCGGACTTCTGTGCTGGCGGCCGGGGTTCAATCCTCGGTCCCGGCAAAGATTTATCTGATTACCAAACCCTTCCTTCACCTCTGACAATACATCTTGTGAATGTGGGGAATGCCAGGCCTCCACCGTGGTTCGTATTCCACGTTAAGCTGTAGGTCCTCCATTTCATCTCACAATCACCCTACCATTACACATTAGTGTAAGTACGTATAACCCTAACGGGTGGTAAGACTCGGTAATAATAATAATATTATAACTAAATTACTGAATAATTTCCACTTATCCCTATTAGGTATGGCCACATAGACTATACTTAAAGAAAACGCGTACCCCAGGTTGAAAACCACTGGGCTTATTGTATAGTCAGATGGCCAATTGAAGAAACTTTTCAAGATGTTTAAAAAAAATAGTGTTGACGAAATCTACCAAAGGAGGCCATATTTTCTTCTACACGTCAAATTTAATCATAAAAAAAAAGACTGCCACAATGCATTTGCTTGGATTCAGTTCTCAGGTTGTTGCAAGTTCCACTTCTTCTTGACCGGACTATACCAGTAAGTCGTTCCTCTCATTAAAACTTTATCTTTTAAGTCCAATGAACACATATTATATACCTGAATTATTATTGTTTGTGTGATTTGCCAAATGGTTCCAGAAGGTGGACTGACCCTATATTTTAACGTGTGACTAAATGAAAGTAGATTTAGTGACTATTTGAACATTATTATAAGTCTCTCTCTGTGATAGTCCACATACATGTGTAAGGACGTATTTCGTTAATTGGCTCAAGTTCTCCCCTTTAATTTCTCATGTGACCCTTGAGACTACGTGTCCCAATTAGAGGTAGGCCTGTTTGAATCTCGGCTGGGCTTATGTCAAGGGGATGTTTCACTGATTGGACGTATGTATGTGGATGTAGTAGAGCTTCGGTGGGTTAAGTCTGCAGCAATAATACATATTACACACATGGTCTCGATTTCTTGTTTTAAGAACGTTTCCTACGTATGACGTAACGGAAACTCAAGATAGCATTTCACATTTTGATTCTGTTTTATTGAGAAACATAAATTATAAATAGTTGTAAAAATATTGTTATATTGACACTCACGTATTTTTTGATCTTGATTTTTTTAAAATCATGGTACTTGGTTTATTCACTAAAATAATCTGTAGGTATTTTTATTCTTGGATGAATATTAAAAATGTCCATGGAAGCAAATGTCTTTATCTATAGTGGAAAAGAAAAAAAAAAGAGTTAATTTTGTAAATGAAAGGCGCAAACTTTACAGCCTGCGTATATAATCGTCCACGGAAGAAAGGAAGGATTGCAAAATATAAACCAAAAGGGATTTTAAAGGAGAATTACTTATTTTCTTCCTCTCTTTATATTTCGTACATGGGATCTTAAGTGTGAAAGTTTTTTGAATGCTTAGATGCGTAAAGTCAAAATGCAACCCGTCTTACAAAATAACTTTAAATTCACCAAGTAAGCAACGTTATTAAAATTAATTATGTACTAATAATCCACATTAGCTGGCAAGTGCTCTAAATGTCAAGCTTTCCTAGTCTGGTTTTACGGCGACGTAGAATTTCAGATTGGTACCGCCCGCTTCAGTGACCGCATGATCTAGCGCGCTAGTCTCGTGTTGGAATAGACTGCCAATTAAGGTAGGATCGAGGTTATAATCTTGGATGTACGTAGGTTTTTTTTCCAAAATGATTTTCCACTCAAATGCGGATACACTTAATTTAAATTTAACTTTCTTAATCCACAAAACAATTAGAGTAATTAGTACATGAGCGTATGAACCGAATGGGTAGTAATCTGTGGTGTGAAGGGATAGTCGAGTTGCCCTCAGTCGTGCACGACTTGTAGCAATGGTGGTTGAGTATTATCCGGCTATGCAGTGGTGGCTCGTGGCTAGAATTAGTGGGGGTGCCGCTCCAGAAAATATTTAGGCTTTGTTTTAAAATTGTGTAAAAGGAAAAAAAAATTTAAAAAGAAAATTTATTCAGGAACTTGATAAAATCTTAACATATAAAAACTTTTTTACTTACTTTAACTTTTGTTACAGTTCAAGTTTGATCTATTAATTTAAAAATGAAATCCATTCTTCTTCTTTTTAATTTGCGCAAAAAGTTCGATAATTTTTTCCTTGATCTCTGGATGACAGTTGAGGAAATTTTTCTCCATTGAAAGTACTGCAAGCACATTTGGTCTTTCTGTTAAATAAAATAACCGAAAAAAAAATCAAATAGAATAGTTGGAAGCAGAATATTAATCTAATTCTACACTCTTCTACACTTTATCAAATTCAAGAATATGGTACACAGTTATTAAGCACAACACACAATGAGTAAAAAAAAAATATATCTTTCACCATCACGCCAGAGCCGGCACTGCGAGAGAGACAGTGCTCTTTCTACCTGGCAGTCCCGCCTTCCTCCCAACCCCCCTCATATGTGCGTATGCGCACTACAGTCAAACACTACGTCGCTGGCACTGTGAAGTGCACAGTTCCATATAAAGATATTTGTATTTTTTTCATAAACTGGGGGATGACTTCTGAAGTACTGACATTAAGCTTAAGAAATATATTTTGTACTACAAAAATAAATAAAGAATTTTAAAAAAAGGACTCATTATATTAAAATGTTATCGATAATATCAACTGGAAATAAGGAGTGCTGCAGCTTCGCAGTGCCTATACACGAGCCGCCACAGCATCTGAGCGTGAAACGTGCGTGCGTTGCGACAAAGCGGACCAAAGCGTGTCAAGCTGTCTTTGTGCAAGCTGAATCTTGATCAATTAGTGAAACAAATTGAGCTTTAAATGGTCTCCAAGTGTGTTTGGAGCGTTCATATTCCAATTGATAAAGATCCGGACGCTAGATATCAGCCCTACAAACTTATTATTAACAAGATAAAAGCCTCTTCAGTAGCCGCATGTTCTAAGGCACTACTATCGCAGTAGACTAGACTGGTGACAGTGGGGGAGATCAAAGTTCGACTCTCGGTTGGGTGTATTAAATGTACAAAATGGGTTTCCACTCTCCCTCCACACACATGTGAGTACAATCCCTTTAAATATAACCTTTCTAATTCCTACGGCCATTAGCGTGATTAGTACATAAGCGTGTAACCCAAACGGGTAGTAGGACGTGATGTTAAAAAAGAACGAAAAGTTGAATATAACTGGTTTAAGCTCGAACTAAATCGAGAAAAAAATTAAATAATCGTCCAACAAGACATGATATATTAAACCAAAAGCAACGTGATTTTTTTTTTCACCAAGCAAACAGACATACTGATTTATAGATACCCTGAAGATAAATTTGTGATTCAATTCATGTTCAGATCTTAGTTTCTTGGCCAACGCTTTTGAAACACCTTATTTATTTCTTCTATTTATCGATTCCCTAATCCAAAATCATGGTTATCTCTTCGTTTATAAAACCTCACCTATTTCATATGGCATCAACTCACATACTACTGATACACCACGCTCCATAGAGTCACTCAATGTTAACAAGATGAGCTATTTCACTTGGCTGAGAAAGTACAGGTGTGAACGACCAAGGTCGTGTACTTGCCCTTAACTCCACCCGGACAAAGAGTTCGGGCAAGTAGCTGGCAGTCTACATGATCCCACACCCGCCTCGGTGGCGTAGTCGGCTAACGCGCTAGTCGTGATGAGCTCAACTGCTGAGGACGGGGAGATCGAGGTTAGAATCTCGGTCGGGTGAATTGGGGGTGGTTTTTCCTAAATGGTTTTCCACGCAAATGCAGGTTCACTTCCTCTAATTCAACCTCCACAATTCCTAATCCATTAGAGTAATTAGTACTTAAAGCGTATAACCCGAACGGGTAGTAAGACTCGGTGCTAAATATTATTATTTACATGACCCCACGTAAACCCACCTTTAGGGTTTGTAATTTAAGCCGGATGTTTTTAAGGTACATTTACTTAAACAGTTTTCCACTCTCCATCTATGCGAATGTAGTTAAATATCCTCATAAAACTAAATCCTCTCAATACATAATCCATCAGGGTAATTAAATGTGAATATCCTCATTAAGCCATAAAAATTAGAATGTCTTCAAATGGAGTGAGAAGCCTCATAAAGAAAAATTCGACCTTTTTTATATCAAGCCAGAATCGAATCCACCACCACACGTCTTGGAGTCAGGTTAATGGATATATTATACATATCTGTGCCCGTGTGTAACTTATGTGACATATTAAAATAAAACATGGTTTCTTGAATCTTATTTCAATATCTTTGTATGTGTTAAAATTTTAAAATAATTTTATTAACATCTGCTTGAACTCGTACAGTTTTTTTAGCACCACGTCTTACTACCCGTTCGGGTAATACGTTTATGTACTAACTATGCTAAGAATTTTAGGGATTAGTGAGGTTAAATTAATAGCGATGACTGCACGCATTTGTGAGGAAGGAGATTAGGAAGTAATTTATGTAAAACCGCCATCGATACATCTGACCGAGATTAGAACCTTAATCTTCCCAGGCTTGGCAGTTTTATATTGCAAGAGTAGCGTCTTAGACCATATGGCCACCAAAGTGGGTGACCTTGTGTAGTAAATCATAGGTTTTTTTTAATAGTCATGAATCCACTTATAATACTACTTTTTCGTTTTGTGAAAGTAAAAATGCTTTTAGAAGGCTTTGGATAAAGTAAGGAAATATGATGCATAAAATTGTGGTAAAATAATCATAACATCCATTTTCCTTTATGTAAACTATTGGTAAACACAATCTCCCCTCCCACCACCTCACACACATACACACACTCACTAAACCTCACGTGGAGTTCTACTAGACACGAGATAGTGTGAATATTTTATAAAAGCTTTCAACGAAATATGTTGCAAAAGTTTACATCTGTGGCAGTATGGCATCGTAAATAAGCCTAGGTTTAGTTTTTTTTCATTCAAAATATTTCAAACTATATGTATAGTCTAAATTCTTAAAAAGGTAATTTTATTTAGAATCGCAGATAGCCACGCATTTAGATTATATGAATATATACTAATACCATTTATGTGTTAGAGATAAGTAAGGTTAGATTTTGAGAAATTGTTCCTACACTTTCGTGCAGGGAGAGTGGAAAAACATTTAAGAATAACCACCCTCTGTGCAATCGACTGAGATTCAAACCCCAATCTCCTAATAAATGGCAGGTCAGTTTTCTGCAGAAGTGACACCTTAGACCATTCATCCACCAAAGGGGGTAAGACAATTTGAAAATACCTTTTTCTATAAGAGTCTTACTATATAGTAGGATTCTGACAAGAAAAATTTCCTACCAAATTAAGAGTACAAGGGAATAATATTTTAACTTACTCTAAAACACCACTAATTACACATGTTTGTAGGCCCGCTTTAGGGCCGAATATTCTAGGTCATCACTTTCGTGGTATACTGACCTGACGGTGATTGGGTGATTGAGGTTCGAATCCAGGTTGAATGCAGGCATGGGTCCAAACAGGACTATAAAATCCATATTTTAGGGTTCATATTCATATAAAACGTAAATATTCGTCATATTCTTGATATCGATTCTTTTCACAATCATACTATTTTCCATTTATATGAGAAAGTAGAAATCATACTAACTGGCGTGTAATATATTCACTTGAAGTGTTTGGATAGATGTTGAGTTATGGTATTATTATTTTCATCTGTAACGAGCTTGCTTTAATTTAATTATGAAAAATATAGTATACTCTTAAATTTACCTTGTTTCTAAGTTGTTTAGAAATTAATTCCAAACTTCTATATGTTATATTTCATATCGAGAATCCGAGGTCAGTTGGTAATAAAGTGAGGGTGTCTTTGTTCTTCTATAAGGGACCATGATATTTTAAAACTTCTGTAGGTTGTATTTCATATCCAGAATCCGAGGTCAGTTGGGAATAAAGTGAGGGTGTCTTTGTTCTTCTATAAGGGACCATGATATTTTAAAACTTCTGTAGGTTGTATTTCATATCCAGAATCCGAGGTCAGTTGGGAATAAAGTGAGGTTGTCTTTGTTCTTCTATAAGGGACCATGATATTTTAAAACTTCTGTAGGTTGTATTTCAAATCCAGAATCCGAGGTCAGTTGGGAATAAAGTGAGGGTATCTTTGTTCTTCTATAAGGGAGCATGATATTTTAAAACTTCTGTAGGTTGTATTTCATATCCAGAATCCGAGGTCAGTTGGGAATAAAGTGAGGGTGTCTTTGTTCTTCTATAAGGGACCATGATATTTTAAAACTTCTGTAGGTTGTATTTCATATCCAGAATCCGAGGTCAGTTGGGAATAAAGTGAGGGTGTCTTTATTCTTCTATAAGGGACCATGACATTTTAAAACTTCTGTAGGTTGTATTTCATATCCAGAATCCGAGGGCGGATGGGAATGAAGTGAGAGTGTCTCTGCTCCTCTACCATGGTTCGTGCCATTTTAAGCCGAGGGTGAAAGCGAATAAAGTTAGAGTGGCTCTGTTCCTCTAGCAGGGATCATGCAATTTTAAAACTTCTTTAGGCTATATTTCACTTCCAGAATCTGAGGGTGGATGGTGGCCCTTAGCGCTAGTGCAAGGAAAATTCCAAGAGGCAAATTGCGAATTAGAGCGTGATATCCTCGGGAATATTCCCCTCCCAGCACCCGTTGTTTCACATTTAGTTTCGAGATTGTCTTTTCTATCAGCACGTTCCCACTTTTATTTTGGGTTTTTTGGGTGGTAAAAGAAAGATGGTGAGAAAGTAAAAAGAGGTAGTGGATGAAAGAGGTGAAAAAAAACAAACGACGTACGTTTGTTTCTTGGGAGAATTGGCGGTTTCTCGGGATCAACGTGAGAATTGAAACATTTGTGAAAGGAAGTTTCTCTTCTAGAGGACCGTTCACAAAACGAGCCATTACAAAAAACTAATTACTCCATCCGTAGAATTGTTTGGCGATAAGAATGCGCTGAAATTGTTTTCTCTTCTTTTAGAGCGTTACCTTTGAGCCAATCGGCGAAAATAATTATTGTGACACCTTTGCAATTGGTTTGGTTTTATTTTAGATACATTTTATACAGGAGCTAATAAAATAGATTAATGGCGTTGGGTACAACTCGTACCAGTTGTTATTTCATTACGCATGAAGAATACATTTCGAAATCATCAGGATTCGAGAAAGTGTCTTTGATATACACTAGATAAGAATTTTAAACTGAGTACATCAACGCTAAACTCTGATTCTGGTTGGAAGAACAGTAGAGAAACATATTTTGTTGATGCCAACATTGATAACATTTTACCATATTATGTGTGAAATTTTGTAGGTATCGATAATATCCATCCGAAGTGACAGTTTCATCTAATATGACTTCATATATACATTTATTAAAATTGTTTTAGTAGCTTTAGTAACTAACTTCTAATGTTCTTCCTACCAAAATCATACTATACCTAACAAAGTCAAGGTAAACTGTAAATTGGGTGGGATAGTTGTCCAAGCGGAGCAAGGTATTGTTTCAACTCTACCCTTTGGCATTCTGTCTGTCTGTTTCACGATTACTGACAAATTTTAGGATAGATTTAATCGAAATTTTGGTGTGGACATTCTTTGAGCCTAAGCCAAGTGACGTATATAAAAGGTTTGTATATCTGTTCATCCGTTTCAAGATGGGGGCTGGTCCAAAATTTATTAAGTATATTAGTTCATCTCAGCTGATTAGAATTTAAAATTACATGAAATTTATCAAGTACCTATAACTAATCTTTTTATTATGACATATACTGCGAGATCGACATCATAAACTACGTGCCATGGCTATACTCAATTTAATGCAATATCGAATATAGTATTAATTGGTTTTCTGTTTAACTTAACAATAAGTATACTTTGAATTGAAAAATTAAACCTGGTAACTGGAATCGAAGCCGGGAACTTTGGCTTAGTACGCTAATGCTCTAACCATTGAGTAAAAATGAGCCTCTGCTAGAGTTTTGGCGTATTAAATCAAATTTCTGGTGCTCGATTCCCGTGTTCAGGTGTTATTTTAAAATTTAAAGTCTTTTTGATATTTAGATACAGCTAAAAACGTAACTAAAAATATATTATTCCTACATAATCACGCCATTCCCATACAGGGTTGGCAATAAACTGTGCATATAGCTAAAAATATAACACCTCCGTACTCAATCCCTCCTCACTAACTTTGTCAACACTTCTCTCTCCTTGTATACTTCCTTCGCTTCAACTACATTCATAAACCGAGTGATACATGCTCTTTTATTTTTAAAGCTCTTAATGTATTTCTTTTTCCCCACATTTGTATACAATATTTAGCCACATTTTATAAGGTCTACGCCTTCCTTTTGACCCACACAATCTACCTTCATATATTTGCTTCGTCACTAGATCCCTACTCATCCACTCAGCATACCCAAACCAACGTAACACACTTCTTTCACATTGGCCTTTTGGAATCCCTTTCAAGCCACACTTCTTCAGCACCCATTCATTACTAACTGTCATACGAGTATTTCAACATAAAATTCTTATAAATCTCAATCCAACCGCATTCAACTTGCTCTTGTGTTTCTCCTGACAAAACTACGCTTAATATCCATAAAACAATGTTGGAATTGACACACTTTCATATACTGTCATATTTGTCTCTTTCGATACTGGTTCATTCTTCGCAATAGTCCACATACATCCAAATACTCTCCGAGATGTATCCACCCGTCTGTAGATTTAATCATTGATCTATAATAGCTTGGTTATTTTTTTAATACATTGATCAATAAGGATATATATATATATATTACATACACACCCAAGGAGAGATTAATGGAGGAGCGAGGTCTATTGTTAACAGAACTAAGGGGTTTTGTTAAAAAAAATGGCACTGATGTATTGGTCCACTAAATAAAATGAAGAGCCTTAACTCAACTATCAAAATATGTGAAAAATGAAATAATATACACTGTTGTATAAGCATAGTGTAGCAACATATTTAACCAAAGTTCATAAATGAAATAATATACACTGTTACAAAACCTATAGAGATAAAAATAACATCTCTGATCTCCAAACGGCATAACAAACAAGTTCCTAATTTCCCAAATCTACAATTGAAAAAATAATGTAGTGAGATGCTGATGGTTACTCAGTCTGTTCAACTTATATGGGACGTGGCTGTGCAGGGAGCCCTGGAGAGACGTGGCAATTTCAGGATAGGAGGACGAGTCATCAACAATAAAATATACAGATGATTTAGCATTGTTACAAGAATTTATGGACTGACTGGTGGAGATAGGGAGAAAATATGGCATGGAGATCAACATTGAGAAGTTAAAAGTGAGAAAATATGGCATGGAGATCAACATTGAGAAGTTAAAAGTTAGAAAATATGGCATGGAGGTCAACACTGAGAAGTTAAAAGTGAGAAAATATGGCATGGAGATCAACATTGAGAAGTTAAAAGTGAGAAAATATGGCATGGAGGTCAACATTGAGAAGTTAGAAGTGAGAAAATATGTTATGGAGATCAACATTGAGAAGTTAAAAGTGATGGTGATTTCCAAAAAATGAAGATATACTGAAACCCAATATGGGAAACCAAGAGTTGGAAAGCATCTTGGTAGTTCAAGTATCTGGGTAATCTACTCCTAAAGGATGCCTACTGCAACCAAGAAACTAGGTCAATGGTCGCCGTGGCCAAGGAAGCTTCCAACAAGAAGAGATTACTGCTAACAAGCAAGTTGAGTTTGGAACTAAGTAAGAAACTGATTAAATACTATAATTGGAGCATAGCGTTATATGGAACAGAAACTTGGACTCTCGGGACGATAGAAAATAAATACTTGGAGAGCTTTGAAATGGGAATTTGGAAAAGACTTGTGAACTCAGGTGGATATACAGGATGACAAATGAAGATGTCATAAGAAGGGTGAGGGAGAATATAACTATTTTGGATGTTATTCTTCGGTTCAAAGCAAATTGGATCGGACACATTCTTAGGAGAATTGACTTCCTCACGATGTAGTAGAAGGCAAGGATGAGGGAAAGGGGAGCTTAGTAAGGAAGATGATTCAAATATTGGATGACTTGAAGGAAAGAAGAAGATTCAGAGACATGAAGGAGAAGGCAAGTAACAGGGTCCATTGGCAGTCAAAGTTCCCTGATAAAAGAAATGACCCTATCGTAAGACCAAATATCTAATAATAATAATATTAATAATAAGGTAATTTGCTTTCAGGTCAGATACTATCAGTTCTATAAATTATATTTCAAATATTTATATTTTGTTCAATAGTCCTAAAACTTTGTATGAAAGGCTTTTATATTTCTCGAAAAATTGTGAAGATTTGAACAAAATAGTTAGTTATCCTCTTATATAAAGTACCCTCTGATTAGGATTCCCGATAAAACTAGCTACACTGTTTTATTTTTAAGTTTGAAAGGTGCTTAAATAAAAATTTTAATAAAAAAAAATGTTCAGCCAATTTTAAGAAATATGTTTTCTTTTCCGTTTGACCTTAATTAAACTAGACCTACTGTTAATCTTTGGTTCTGAGCGATAGTTCCAAAAACGGTTCGGGTGAAACTTATCCAATACCCTATATAGGCTGCCTGATCCCCAATGAAAAAATATCAGTCAACTACGATTTTATTTTAAGCTCATGCTTGAACATATGGGTAATTAACTAGATATGCCAAATATCTACACCACGGTTATAAAACAATGGGGACATCTTATAAAAATGTTACCAGTAATAATAATATATATCGTATTTTTTATCACACCATTAGATTTAACACTAAAATGTTTGTTACAAAGATTGTAACGTGCTAAGGTTAGAATCCTCTTGTTCAGAAACCCACTCATTGTAGGCAGGTATCCTCATCAAACCATCTATTATCAAAAACACAGTTCCTCATTCTATTTTTCCTGCGTGGAGGAGTTTTGGGTTCATAAACTAGAAATTCGACATTATCGGGTCCATCTGCCCTCATTTTGAAAGCAAATAAAGGCAAATATATCTCAATTACTGACAAAAAAAAAAGGTTAGAATATATTATATTCTTTCAACACGTACTAGATTCACAAACTGTTTAGACATCATGCTTGCCATGTTTGTAATGGTTATTTCCTACAGCAAGTAAAATACTTCATTTCTTCATAAGAAATTTCCCTTCATTGTAAAGGAACCCCGTCTTTCTGCTATATTTTATGTTTCAGGTACCGGGTACCAGCCCTAGTAAGAAAAACGAGTTAATTATCAGCTGGGCTGGTTAAATACCGGACATTTTGAGACCCTAGCTAGATAGCAAGATTTAGTCTTAGCAATAAAATAATATAGGCTCTAGGCTGAGATACAGACATACGGATATACATACAGATGGACAGACATATGGACATACAGACAGATGGACATTCCTATAAATCCAACCATTATCATCCCTTATACATTAGCGTAATTAGTACATATTATGTGTATCACCTCGAACCGGAATTAATAAGCGAAGCTAAGAAAACCAATAGAGATAAATTTTTTAGCTTGGCCTAGTATTTGTGGACTTTATTATAAATTTCTTCATTTTTAGTGGCACCTCTAATTGACCCTCTGGGCATATTAGTGTGCTGCGTCACTCCCTTGAGAACCACTTGATGATGCTTTCGCGCCCTGCTTAATTTTCCATGTCACTACCAGCAATACTTATTGACTTAGATCCATGTACTATTTCTTTATCAAACACTCTAGAATACTAGGGATCCACACATTAAACTCCATTAGGTCATTTCACTCAATGCCCTTTATTTTCTCCACTTTACTCAAAGAAAAGGGTAATTAAAAAAAAAAAGCTTTTCAGTAAAGCTCAGCGCGACCCTTCCGTTGAGGATTTGTTTTACACCCTTTCCAACTGTCACGCACGGCCCCCCCGCCCCCATTTCCCTCTAGCCACTTCCACTCCAGTAATTAGCAATGTAGATGGACCACCCAAGCCGACCCTCCAATCCTCCCTGTCTGCCTCTTACACCCCCCTCTCCTCAACATTTCCTCTTAGCCACCTAACCCCTTTTACCTCCTCCTTCATCCCAACCTGCTGCTACCCACCCCCCCAACTTAACCCTATTGAGGACACTTTGTAAATCGCACCACAAAATGCAGTGGACATCTCTTATTAGCCATCCTGGCCCCCTCCATACCCCATCCCTTGCCCCTGCTTACCAATACTCATCCTTGAAAAGCTACATTACAGAGAAGAGTCGAGTCTCCTCCCAGGAGAAACGTATCAGTATCCTGAGTAGAGCTCTAAGTTTCCGTCGAGCACACAGAGAACAAGACTTTTAATCTTTGGCCTCAAAGTCTAAAAAGAACTAAGAGTTAAAACGGGCGCATGATCTACCCTCCCTCATTTGTATTTCATTACGACCCTAATGAGTCTCAGAGCCGACATAATTGCTGGTTTACAATCAACCGCACTCTTTTGATCGTATCCGCTCTCGTAAAGCTCACTAGCAAGAAGTGTTGAGTTTGGTTTCTGCCTCAACAAGGACTGTCCACATCGAGATGTTGGGAGACGTATTCTCAACCAATATTACTTCCTCATCGAAGTTATTTAAATGCTACTTATATTAATAAAATAGTATCAAACTATTATTATTATTATTAGCACCACGTCTTACTACCCGTTCGGGTTTTACGCACTTACGCTAATGTGTAATGGTAGGGTGATTGTGAGATGAAATGGAGGACCTACAGTTTAACGTGGAATCCGAACCATGGTGGAGGCCTGGCATTCCCCACATTCACAAGATGTCTTGTCAGAGATGAAGGAAGGGTTTGGTAATCAGATATATCTGTGCCGGGACCGAGGATTGAACCCCGGCCGGCAGCATAGAAGTCTGACACCTTACCCCTAGACCACCAGGTCACCAGTATCAAATTAAATTACAAAAATGCTATCAAATTATTATTTTAGTTAAATAATTTAAAAAGCAATACCTTTACACTTTATATTTACATGAACTGTTATTATTGAATAAATTACTATGGTTTTAGTTGAATATACAAGTGCATCTATATTTGTTTATGATTGTGTGAACGCAAGCCAATGTAATTAAATAAACGCCATAGATGGACAATATTTATTTCCTTCCGATAAGCGGTTTTAGTAGTTCTGAAAAGCAAATATTCTTGCGTGTTTTACTGCAGACAGAGATTATTACTAGTGTTATTGCAGGCAGAAAATATTACTAGTGTTATTGCAGGCAGAAAATATTACGAGTGCTATTTTAGTAAAACAATATTACAAGTTATATTGAAGACAGAAAATATTACGAGTACTTTTTCAGATAGCCACTATTACGAGTACTATTGTAGAAAGACAATATTACGAGTGCTATCGTAGTAAAACAATATTACAAGTTCTATTGAAGACAGACATTGTTACGAGTACTATTGAAGACATACAATATTACAAGTGCTATTGTATCAAAATAAATATTACAAAAATTACTAAAGACAGACAATACTACGAGTTTGACAAGCGGGTACGGTTAATATTAAATAAGTCTTAACACTGAGGATAGGTGGTTCGTAATTTCCTAATGGTGGCAAAAGCTATGTTACATACCGTGCTAATTATTAGAATAACATTTGAGTGCTGTATGTATATGAATGTGGACATTAGGAAAATGGAGTAAACGGTACGACACAATCGTACACACTTTCTCAACTTGTATCTTATATTTTATATCAAAACACCTACCCTCTGTATTTTTTTTACTCAGAAAAACCAACATATTGTTTTGACGACCATATGAAACACTCTTGAGGTATGAATTTGGCATAACATTGCTATTTTCTTTAAGTTACCCACCTCAGTGGCGTAGTCGGCTAACGTGTTTGTCGTATTGAACTCTACTGCTGAGGACGGGGATATCGAGGTTCGAATCTCGGTCGGGCGAACTGGGGGTAGTTTTTCCTAAATGGTTTTCTACTCTCCCTCCACGCAAATGTGGGTTCACTTCCTATAATTCAACCTTCCCAATTCCTGATCCATTAGCGTAATTAGTAGTCTACTTATAGCGTATAACCCGAACGGGTAGTAAGACGTGGTGCTAAATATTATTATTTCTTTAATTTGAAAAATGACCCTTAGACATGTAAATCGAACTTGTAATTCGTTATTAATGCGTAAATTCACTATCACTAATATATTTAAGGTTCGTCTCATGTTCAGGGTATTTATTTACTCGTAATTTTAAGACAGAGGTTGAGATGGACGTGTGAAAATCATCGTCTGCTATGAGCTAGCTTTAATGCTACAGCCACCGGTAGTTTACTGAGTGGCTTTTTGCTGCCATATATTGTACACAAAAGCAAATAATTTAGAGAAAGATATTTGAAATTTAAAACAATTTCAAAAACATTCTTCTTACATTTGATAATTAGTTTTTTTAATGAATTATTGGGATTTATTTCGCATTTATCATTTAAAATACTTCTCAGTCACCCATTTTGAATACAAAATCCTAAAGATATTTTGAAATTTTTTGTTATTCTTAAGAGATATTAATCAGTAAGCTTCCATTAATTTTGAGGTTAGAATCCAGATCACGGTTTCACCTCTAAATATCAAGTTAACCTCTTTCACATATAAATACCAAGTTTGAACGAAATCGATTTAACTGTTTAGGCTGCAGCCCCAGATAAGACCCACTTTAATGAATGCAAATAAATTTCGCGGTAAAAATTTTTCACGAATAAAATAATCTATCATTATAACGAAAAACAAATTGTGATGGCAGACACAGTAAGTTTGTGTGAGGCATGATATAAGAAGATACTGTAACTAAGCACGGGATTTCCTACGCCTATGATCAGTCGGTAGCGTGTCTGCTTACTAAGCTAAGGGGGCCGGGTTTGATTTCTGGCATGGCTAAATAATTTATCGTTGCTGAAGGGGGGGGGAGGAGGTGATTCCTCTTTTAAATTGATGTATTAAGGGGTGATTTGTTGTGTTGTTCGTGATGATATCGGTTATTTTAGATTGTGCAAGTTAAATACCTACTAAATAAATAGTACCACACAGTCGCACAATCTTTTCATTTTGTGTATTAGGCCTATAGCTTAAAAAAAAAGAAAAAAAAGTTTGAAAGTAAGATGCCATTAAATAAGTCTAACATATAAAAAATCAGTCTTTTCGATAATCACAATAATCACTATTATATATATATATATATTAAACCAAACATTTCAAATATATTAAACAAAATTCAAATTTAAAAATTAAATTATTTGTTAACTATCCCAAAATTATATATTTGTAAAACTAAATATGTATCCTTAAATATTATGAAAAACTATTAAGAGAATCCCATTAATAATTGAATCTTCAAGGTCAATTTCGAAGACAATAGATTTTCTATTATTTGTTGTAAATAAACTTCCTTAAAATTAGTTTATTTAAGATAAAAACACGTTAATATTGAAATGTAAGGTACTCTTCAGCCACCAATTTTATTTTAACCAAATCACCAAAGCGATTTCTTAAATTATTCAAATTTTTAAAAAACGGGTAACAGTAAATTACGCAGAACAAAATTTTCCCCCTCAAAAAAACCAAGTATACAGCTTTATTTGTCATGTTCATATCAAACATTACTCTGATATATTTTTAAGCTAAATCAATGAAGAAATTTTCAAAAATCCATCGGTAAAATATCCTTGATTTAATTGTTACCCTAAACAAAGTACACAGGGTTATTTGTTATCTCAACCACTACCAAAACGCTCATTTGAAACCAAATCATTAATGTAATTTTAAAAAATAATCCATTTTTTGAAAAGTAAGTCATCAGTAAACTAACCTTCAAGGAATTTTTGACCAAAAACTACTTAATTAGGGATATTTTTAATGGCATAAAAATCCTAGATGTGCATTTTAATTTAAATCGTTAAAGACATTTAAAAATTTGGAGTTCACCAAAATTACTAATCAATATATTGCCCTTAATTAAAGGGCTAGGACACAAATAAATTAAGGTATAATTTAATAATATCTAAATATAGAATTTTAACAAAACCAATCAAACCATTTTGAATCCGTGGCCAGGGACAAACAGACAGACAAACAAACATAGGGACATATTAAATTTTAAAATTCACATTTTTTGGGTCCGTGTTCAAATAGAACGTAAAAATTCGTCATAATCTTGAGATAGATTTCCTCGTGATCACAATACTTTCTCTTGATATGAAAAAGTGAGAACAGGGAATAAATACAATTACTAGTTAGAGATAGTGAAGAATTATAACAGTACGCAACGTATTCTTACCCGAAGTCCTTGGCTAGAATCCTTTAAATTTCGTAATACACGTGTGTTATTTATTATTTGCTGTCCTGTAATCTGGCGCTAGGTTGGTAGAGTGAGAGTGTAGATAACACGGGTAAGGGTACGGCCAGACTGAGCGTGTGAGCGAGCGAGCGACTTAAATATAAAATAGAACACATTGGTTGTAATGGGAGGTGGCCACACTGGAGCGAGTGAGCGACTGAGCGCGAGCGCTCGACCCGGTACAGTCTAGTTTACAGGCGCTAGGCAATATTATTGCATGTTGGTTCATTGAGTGCTAGGGAAACTTCTCATTTTGACATGATATTTGAATTTTTTCTATCAGTGATAGGTTTAACACACCTGCTATTTAATGGCCTAATTTAATTGGTAAGACCATAAATAATATAATGTATATATGTAAACCCAATATGTTAAAATACTTCAATATTATAACCAAAGTAGGCCTTTACAAATAAGAATTACCATTAGTTTGGTGAGAGTATGAAAAAACCACAACAATAAATAAGTTAAAAAATCACCTTCAGTTTACTGAGCCAAGATTCGAACCTTTGCCTCCCAGTCAAAAGCTATCGAGTGCAAGGCACCATTCCGCCACTGGTGCGGCTAATGCTTAGTGGACCAGTTTGTGTGATCCCGAGTACACTATCGCTCCACCTTTTAACCTATGATGACGCAAGCAAACCCACGTAGCATCCACTTCCTTCCGTGAAGTGAGTGGTCAAGTAGCCAGTGACGAAACGATTCGGTAACATTGCAAATATTTTTAATGTACTGAATTGCTTTAAAATCAGATTAGCCGCACCAGTGGCGGAATGGTGCGTTGCACTCGATAGCTTTTGACTGGGACGCAAAGGTTAGAATCTTGGCTCAGTGAACTGAAGGTGATTATTAAAACTTATTTATTGTTGCAGTTTTTCCATACTCTCTCCAAACTAATGGTGATTTTTATTTGTAAAGGCCTACTTTGGTTATAATATTGAAGTATTTTAACATATTGGGCTTACATATATACATTCTATTATTTATGGTCTTATCAATTAAATTAGGTCATTAATAGCAAGTGTGTTAAACCCATCACTGATTGAAAAAAAGTCAAACATCATGTCCAAATAAGAAGTTTCCCTAGCACTCAATGAACCAACATAAAATAATATTGCCTAGCGCCTGTAAACTAGACTGTACCGGGTCAAGCGCGCGCGCTTGAAAAATAGAACCAGTTATATCTTTCAAGCGCACTCGCACGCTCCAGTGTGGCCACCTCTCATTATAACCAATGTGTTCGATTTTATATCTTAGTCACTCGCGCGCTCATTTTGGCCGTACCCTTAAGGGCGGTATTTTTTTTTTTGCGATTTTCATAGCAAACTTTTTTTTTTGTTAAAAGAAATCAAATAATTTGTCGGTAGAAAAATAGAGTTTAATTTTCTTCACATGATGATATCAACAACTCTTGAATATCTGTCAAGATTGTCATTAGATTAAAGGCTACTTTTTCTATTTGATTAAAAAGTTTGTCATCGAATGCTGTTATGCTCATAACAAATTGTTGCCCATCTTACGTAGTGACGTATCTGCTCTTTCCCAACTTTTCAGGAGAATGCTTAGATGTTTCTGGTTATGTTAACACTTGAATATGACAAACTGGTCATATGTGTTGTAGTCATGGTTTTATATTTCACACCAATGGGAAATCTTTCCCACACGATTTAAACTCATTATATATCGTGTGTGAGATGCATCACTCGTGGCTAGTTTGTTAAGAAATTAGTTAGTATTTTTTAACCTTTCCCAGTGAACTCTTAAATATACAGTATTAATCGTACATCTTTTCAATGGAGGCTATTTTCATGTTTGGTTGAGATGAGTTGATGCTAATAGTTAGTATGAAGATGTGGAACCAGTAGAAACACTTAAAACTACCTACCCAAACCTTGGTGACCATTGTGGTAGCTCCCCTTGCGGGAAAAATACACAAGGTACCAGCTGAGAATCGAACCCGGAACCCCTAGGCTCGTAGTCGGGAGCACTGACCACTACACACAGGTCCGTTTAATTAAATAGCAATTGAAACACAGATTAAAATTCGTCTTGATAAATAAAGTGGCAATGACCAGTAATAAAGTAACTATACTAATAGACTGTTTACTAAAATATATAATATTTTATTTAATACATCCTTAAAAAAAATCATTAACATGCCATTTAAAAAAAAAAGTTTTTCAAATTTGGATGTTGATTATTTTTGGACGAAGCTCTTTCCCTTTAATTAATTGGGCTCTTATGAATGTGGGGAATGCCAGGCCTCCACCTTGGTTCGGATTCCACGTTAAACTGTAGGTCCTCCATTCCATCTCACAATCATCCTACCACTACATATTAGTGTAAGTGCGTATAACCTGAACGGGTAGTAAGACACGGTGCTAATAATAATAATTAATTGGGAGTGAAGTTTTGTTCAATGTTTACTTAAAATGCTTAGATGAAAGTCATCTATATTAATTTTTAGAATGTTTTACACATTGAAAATAGGTATCAAATTAAACTACCAACATATTTACACACAACTAGATATCAAATTGTTGGAAATAAATTATTCCCTTATTTGTAAATGTTTCATTTATTAGATACAGTTTATGTGGTATACAATCTTTGATGAATTTAACTAATATTACGGTATAAACATTCTTTCATTGTGACCAACGAATAACTAGATAATTTTATTTTTGTGGTATTTTAGGTTTGATTAAATTTATAGATAAAAATATATACTACTCGTTATGGATCTAGTGTAATTTTGTGTCAAACTTAATTTTTATTGTTGTTTAATTTTCTATATAGTACGTATTAAATATAGCGCTAGATTACTTGCAAATGTGGTCACATGGCCTATGGTATCAGGCTCGCATTAAAACGTATTTCTGCTAACTGGGAGCACGAGGTTTAAACGTATATGGGCCAAGTGAACTAGTTAGATTTATCTAAAAAGAGGATGCATTTCGTACAAGCTATACTTCCAAATTCTAAACCTTAGATTAAGTCGTTTATAAATTTGGTGTTCATATATACTATATTATTATTTAGTACCACGTCTTACTGCCCATTCGGGTTATACGCAAATGTACTAATTTATATAGGGTGACCTGGCGGTCTAGGGGTAAAGTGTCAGACTTCTCTGCTGGCGGCCGGGGTTCAATCCTCGGTCCCGGCACAGATTTATCTGAATATCAAACCCTTCCTTCACTTCTGACAAGACATCTTGTGAATGTGGGGAATGCCAGGCCTCCACCGTGGTTCGGATTCCACGTTAAACTGTAGGTCCTCCATTTCATCTCACAATCACCCTACCATTACACATTAGCGTAAGTGCGTATAACCCGAACGGGTAGTAAGACGCGGTGCTAATAATAATAATAATTAT
>CABEEJ010001284.1:30206-58388 GCA_901482245.1 Timema douglasi | reverse complement strand
TCACTATCACCCTCATACTCACTATCACCCTCATACTCACTATCACCCTCATACTCACTATCACCCTCATACGCACTATCACCCTCATACTCATTATCACCATCATACTCACTATCACCCTCATATTGACTATCACTCACATACTCACTATCAAGCTCATACTCACTATCACCCTCATACTCACTATCATCTTCATCTAATATCATCGGGACATGTAAGGACCCTCCACGGGAGGTATGTACGATCAGTACATTCGGGCATCCCTTGGTCAACGGTACATTAGTACTGGATAATATTTCCACAAACTGGGCTACAAATGATTATCATGGGGGATGAGATGCGATGATACACCTACAACCAAAATGTGTGTCATATGTGTTCAACTCCTATGTATAACTACTTGATTCACAAGAACGAAAAAAAGCAATATCAGGGCAGAAAAGTGATCGCGTGATAGTATCTGGTTCAATCATAGGATAACAGTTCAGTATGCTTTGACTATTTGGTACGACTCAAAATTGTTTCAACTTTTTCAGTTCTGCGTGACAATATTTTCTTGAGAGACCCAATAGAATCTCAAAATCATCAGAATTAAATGAATGCGCAGGCGCTTACAGAAAGATATACTAGCAGGCTCCTTCGCTTACGGTTGTGAGGGAGGATATTTGAGGTAACTCGTTAACTGGAAAGTTTGTGTGTATAGATCTAATAAAATAATTTTTAAACATATATCTGGACAGTAATATTACAAATCTTTCCATCCAATTGAAAATAATTATGATGAAATTCAGTTTTATCTAGTTGGCGTTGCAAAGAATAATGTGTCAGCATATATTTCTGCTAGTGTGTGAATTGTTGAACTCCTCAAGCACGCTCTGGTCTTAATTTTCTTTCCACATGTGAATCAGGCATTATTCAAGCCAAAAGATTCTGCCCTATATTTTCGGCGAACTTAAGAATCAAGATTTATGCATTCAAAAATATACTACTTTAAATCTTTGGTGAAAGTGTGAATAAAGATTTATTCATTAAAGCTGACTATTCTCTCAAATTTAAGTAAGCCTGAGAGCCAATATTTAGCCACGAGACTGTAGTCACGTCACCCTGAAACTACTATACAAGGTTTATGTGGACTTTTGAAGTGGGCGACCCATTCCCCAAGCTTACCAAGATTTCAAAGTCAAGTGGAAGCAATGTCTTTCATGGGGTAAGCAAAAGCCCCCTTAGGAGACATCTCGCGGTGAGAGAGAGAGAACAAAAATAGAGATTGAGAGAGAAAGAGAGAGCTGAGAGAGAAAAACGAAATGGTGATGGTTGAATTTTTTTTGTGTAGCACAAAAAAAAACTAGATTTTTAAGTAGAGGTTTTAAAGGCAGGGATCAAGTGGAAGGAAAAAAATAAAGTCAATTGCGTAGAAACAATGAAATTCGTACATTCATTTTGTGTATTTCAAAAAGAAATAAGAAAAAAGTGCTGCAGCTTTATTTTTACTCTTCTTTTAACGGGGTGTGGGGTAGAGGGGTTAAGGTAAAGTCACTTTAGGAAGGTGAACTCAAATTTGAGTTAAATTGCCGTTAAAATCTATGGCACGTTTTAAGGGAAAAAATGTTAACTCTTAGTTGGTTGCTGTTATGAGGTTGCGAAATTTGCAGTAGTTTACTACAATGAACACCTCTAATATACTGCGTTTACATTACATTACATTAGATTACATTACATTGCATTACATCATCACGCCACGCTGTTCCCTTATGGAGTAGCCAAGAAACTGTGCATATCTCAATAAATAACAACTCCACAATTAATCCATTCTCACTAACTTTCTCCACACCGCCCTATCCGTGCATATTCTCTTAGCTTCAACAAAATCCATACATCGAGTCATGCATGCTCTTTCATTGTTAAAAAAAATAGGAATGCCAGGCCTCCACCGTGGTTCGGATTCCACGTTAAACAGTAGGTCCTTCATTTCATCTCACAATCACCCTACCACTACACATTAGCGTAAGTGCGCATAACCCGAACGGGTAGTAAGACGTGGTGCTAATAATAATAAAAACCTTGAGGGCTAAACTAAGAGTACGTCAGTATAATGACCTTATTTTCTCAAACACTTTCAACTGTTTAAGACTTTGTTTCCTGTAAAAGAAAAATTTGACTTAATTGTCTATCAAATTTGAGATTCGATTTAAATTCATCTTGATGTCATAAATAATAATAATAATATTTAGCACTACGTCTTACTACCCGTTCAAGTTATACGCTTTAAGTACTAATTACGCTAATGGATTAGGAATGGGGAAGGTTTAATTAGAGGAAGTGAACCCGCATTTGCGTGGAGGGAGAGTGGAAAACCATTTAGGAAAAACCACTCCCAGTTCACCCGACCAAGATTCGAACTTCGATCTCCCCGTTCTTGGCAGTCGAGCTCAACACGACAAGTGCGTTAGCCAACTACGCCACCGAGGTGGGTTAAATATGTCATACAACATGAGTAAAATCCCCTCCGGCTCATTTTGCCTTCGGTTTGTAATATACGTAGGCCTAATCTCTTTCTTTTTAGCGGCAAGGGATTCTTGCTAGAAGTGGATGATTCTGATAAAACTGGACACGGTGGAAAAAAATGTCAGGCGCATCTAGGCCGTTTTTCTGTTAGTGGGTAAGAACGAGAGTTTAACCATAGTCGGTTATGCTGAGGACAGTTTTCCATAAATTTTTTCTTAATGTACAACCAATCCAATGTTGCCGTCTATACCCTAAATTTGACCTTCCTTATCGCCATTAGTAAAGTTAAACTGCATCTAAAAAGACACAGGATAATTTTTTTTTAGCACCACGTCTTACTACCCGCTCAAGCTATACGCTCATGTACTAATTATGGTAGTGGTTTTAGGTATTATGAAGTTTATATTTTAATAAAGGTATACCTGTGTTTGAATGGAAAAATATTTTGGAAAAAATCACTCTCTGTAAACATGACCAAGATTCGAACCTCGATCCCTCCATCATCGGCAGTATAGTCTACTGAGATAGTAGCGCGTTAGACCACACAGCCAACGAAGCAGCTAGGAGAAGGTTAATTGTGTTGTTGGTAATGTATACAATTTAGGAAGTATTATATTTGGTTGAAACATTAAATAATTAATTACCGAAACTATTGTTACATTATAAACCGTATCAAACTATATGGATGATATTATCAAAATCACCTGGATCCAATTTGAATTTTGTAAATGATATATAAACAAATTTATCATTAAAATTACAAGAATGGCAAAACGTGTCTTTAAAAATAAACAAACACGCTGAGTAAAATAAAAGTTTAAAAACAATTTAAATAAGGCATAATTTTCCAAAATTAATATTACGTCCACAATATTTGAAGTATGTGGACAACAGGTGTTTTGGTGCTGTACATTATAAAGCGCCTTAAAAATATGTTCCAAAGCTAGATTTGTTGAAGTATTTATCATGAAGAGAACCAAATAGGATTTTCTATCTGGTAATGGGTTCACGGGTACGGAAATGTTTCGAGTTGAAGATAAGCTTATGGTTTTAATCTTCTCTCTCATATAAAACAAATGTATCGATGTGAGTCTCTAGAACTTTTGAAACTCCAGGTATTTAGTGAAATATAATATATTACACACATTTATATACCTTGGAAATAATGTACATCCCAAGAGGTAGGTGAACCTTGACACTTGATAGGTTTTATTTTTAGCACCATGTCTTACCACCCGTTTGGCATGGATGCATATGTAGTAATAATTTTAATGTGTTTTTAGATTAGAAAAGTTGAATTTAGAGAAAGTTAACTCATATTTGCGTGGAAGGAAATTGGAAAACTACTGAGAGAATATAACCTTAAGTGGACACAACCATTATTCGAACCCCGATATCTCTGTCATCGGCAGTCTAGTCTATTGTGAGTGACGCCTTAGAACATGCAGTCACTGAAGCGGTTTATCAGCATGTTGTGTTGCGATTAATCTCTCTACAAAACTTACTAAAATTATAAATACAGAATTTAAAAAAATATGTAATGATGTGGTTTAATATGCTTGACAAGGTAAAGTGATAAGGGGAATTTAATAACCAATAAAATATATGTAAAGATTCATTTTGAAATAATTATTTATAGATACATATTTGAAAAATTGACTTGTTAGGATTATAATTAAAAGTAGAACGAAAAAAATTAGTTGTATAAAATTGGTTTGAAACATTAAAATTTATGAATATAGCCAAACAATTAAAAGAAAATTATAACTACCTAGAAAATAGATACGGTACATTCATAAATATTTAAATAACCTAAATATATTGGAAAAGTTTCTTTAAACTCCATAGAAACGAAAATGATTTTAATACGGTGAATAAATGAATATTTTCTCATTAATTATAAGAATGGAATAATATAATAAGTGATGCTAGTGAAATATATATGGTTCGGAAATATAAAATTGACTAGATATTTTAAATATAGCTTTAGCTTTCTTATGTTTTGGATAGTGATCTATTTCTATTTTGGATAAAGCAGTTATGATATCTTCGACATTTCCAACCTATCAATATATATATATTCTGATGTGTGTGTGTGTGTTTTCACACACCTTCCTAAACTACCTAAACATCTGAAACTCTGCACACTTAAAGTATATACCTGTAAAAAACAAAAATAGCATTGCTTATAATTTTTTACATTTTTTCGATTTTTTATTATTTAATAAAGTATAGTAAGTTTAGATCACTCTCAATTTATTCACTCTTAGGTAAAAAATAAAATAAATATTTCCTCTTTACAAACAAATATTAGCTTTCCAGCATGCTCTTAACAATTTAAGGTTAGGATTTGTTAGCGTGGTTAGTAATTTATGTGGTTTGAAAATAAATTTGCCTCTCCATTTCAATTTTTTTTTTGCCAGAAGTGAGCTACAATAATATTGTAGCCATCATTATATTTATTTAAGTTAATTCATTCATGAATTGCTATTCTTTTGTGAAAGGTTCTACGTTCATATTTGGCGAGTTTAACTTTTTTGAGAGTAAGTTCAATCTCAAAATAATGTAAAAAAAAAACAACGTGTGAATAAAATAAAGTGGACCAATTAAATATTACAAAAATGCATATATAACATTAAATTAAAAGTGAAAGTATTTTGGAAGGAAACACATATTTATATAGATTCAACAAACTAGCTGCTATATAGTTTAGTCATTGACCATATGACCCGTAGGAATTTTGAGTTGGAAGAGCTTTCTCTTCAGATCCTGTTAGGGCATATCCAAATAAGGGTAAAGTCTTGGTAGACATCTCTCAGCCAGTGAAATAATTTTATAAGCAAACATTTTGTTTTTGGCCTGTACACACTTTGAATCTAATATTTTGCTGTTCTTGTCAATATACTTATATCAATTCTGGCAAGTTTTTTTGATGCCTTATTATATTTCCTGTGCGATAAGATTTTTTTGTCATTAATAAAACAGGTCTTATGAACATCCGACATTTATTTAAACTTATCTATGGAGTTTTAAAAGAAATAATTATATTTTGATGTATAAAAAATGTATCTGTTGTGAATTTTATTTTTTTAAGACTTATTAAATGAAATGGGGGATAGGAAGCTTCTTGTTGGACTATGTGCATGCCAAGTGAATGGAACTTCAACAGATTATGAACATTTCATAATGTATTTTTGTGTCAAAAACAGAATATGGAGAAGACAGTTGCCACGACAGAATAAAGACAAAATATCCGCTACCACTGAAATAAAATATAAAGTTTGGAGATAATTCTGAGCTCGTGCATAATTTATAAGAAGGATGATACGGATCCTACACACTAAAGAAAACATTACTTAGGAAAAATATAGAAACTGACGCCAAACGACTGAATGATACAAATTAAGACCCATTCCAAGATTCAGCATCAACGTGATGCAAAATATTGAGAGTTGATGTTGTTTCTCGTAGACAGTCATCGTCTAAGGTGGATCTTACAAATCTTCCATGCATTATTTGTGTAAAATAGAAACACAGGAGCATCAACGCAGCCACTCTGTTATTAAAGGACTATGTATGCATCAGAACTTATAATCTTGTAGATAAATCGGCTTTGTTTGGAACAGATCTATATGACCACAAGCTATATCTGTAAGCGTATCTTAAAAGACACAAAAAATCAAGTCAGCAAAATCATAAACATCTAACACAAGCCAAAGGCCAAACAATATAAGACTGTGAATCACATCTTCAAGACATTCTGGCTATGGTCTAACATATAAGTAGATTAGTGATCATGCCAACAAATTGGATGGAGAGTAATCGCTTTCAAATAATGAAGTAAAATTGTACACGATACACATATTTTAGGATAATATTCAGCTTGGCAAACCAATATTAAAAATCGGTACCAGCTTGTTTATTCATCAAAGATCACTGTTGATCAAGTAACAGACAGATTAAGTTCTGCAGACTATATTTACGGGGGCTGGCAAACTGACTATACAATCGCTCTAAAAACAAATTTCAGCCCTAACAATTAGTTTGAGGATGCAAACCAGCTAGAAATATTATGTGTAAAAACAGCAATCCTACAACCACTCATTGAATTTTTGTCGCACGTATTTAATGTGAATAAACTAACCATCCTCCTCACGTTAATGATTACGGTAAACATAAGACGACTTCAGCTGAAGTAGTAGAAGAAAGTGACAATGATTAAATTTAAGGGCTCAGTTGATAAACGTACATTTTTAAAACATGCATAGTTAAAACCCCTTTTCATATATTTTTTGATGTTCATAGGGTTATAAAGAAGACTCCCTTACGTCCAACAATTTGCCATTGAATTCACGATAATTGTAAAAGCAAGAGGTTTATCATTTTATTCAACAAAGCTTTATTGTTATTTTAAGCTATAATCAGATTATAGACTATCTTCAAAACCTGGAGAATTACACAATTAAGTCGTCTTTGGTGAACCCTGCAGTTTTGAGTAGTTTTATCATGAGCAACTTCACCTCAGGTTAATTTAATAGTTTTGACTATGAAGGGTCAAGACTCTCACGTCTTTGAGTAACCAATGAAATTATTATTATTACTAACACCACGTCTTACTACCCGTTCGGGTTATACGCACTTACGCTAATGTGTAATGGTAGGGTGATTGTGAGATGAAATGGAGGACCTACAGTTTAATATGGAATCCAAACCACGGTGGAGGAGGCCTGGCATTCCTCACATTCACAAGATGTCTTGTCAGAGGGGAAGGAAGGGTTTGGTAATCATATAAATCTGTGCCGGGACCGAGGATTGAACCCCGGCCGCCAGCATAGAAGTCTGACACCTTACCCCTAGACCGCCAGGTCACCAATCCCCATGATATTGTATTTATCTTACCCACCTCGGTGGCGTAGTTGGCAAACGCACTTGTCGTGTTGAGCTTGACTGCTGAGTACCGGGAGATCGAGGTTTGAATCTCGGTCGGGTGAACTGGGGGTGGTTTTTCCTAAATGGCTTTCCACCCCCCCTCCACGCAAATGCGTTTTCACTTCCTCTAATTCATCCTTCCCAGCTCCTAATCCATTAGCGTAATTAGTACTTAAAGCGTATAACCCGAACGGGTAGTAATACGCGTTGCTTAATAATAATAATATTATTAATAATAATGTATCTATCTTATTTCAGGAAACATGGTATGACATTCATGCTACAGTCTCAAAAACTAATGTTCCGTGACAAAGTATAGGTTTTCTCCCGATACAGCTTTACCCAGTGGCAGCATAGAAACGTGTGTGCTAACTGTTCATGTATGAATAGTAAAATCAGTTGTTTACAAATTAATTCCCAGACCTTTTGCTGCTACTTGTATTTCTCTATATAGATAAAATTCTACTTGCATGTATTTGAAAATACATAAGAGGCAGCAGTATAGACATTTCCTCATTGAAAACGATGTACATGCTCCAAAAGTAGTATAAAGTGTCCTCAAAGGTACTAATTACGTCAGATCAGTAAATAAAATGTTTATAGTAGCAGACATGTTAGAGAGGCTTGGATGGAAAACCTTTCTAAGTACCATTGAAGATGCCGCTGCATTAAATACACATGCTTGTGATGTGCTTGCTTATATGCAACACTCAACATTTGAAGAAGCAAAGCTCAAGTTCCAAGAGCTGATTGCAACATCAGAAGTAACATTGAGACTGTAGGATGTTTTCACACAGGAACAAGATAAAAATTATGAGCAGTACAAATATCTTTAGGAATTCTTGCATTTGATCATTCTTTTGAAGACCCTCGTAAGAGCGGACATGGAGGGTAGCTGGAACCTATACCTGAAAACTTACAAGGCTTACCTTGAACAGGTTTTCCATCATATGGTCACGTGAAAGGATCATTTTACATGGTATATGCTGTTATATACGTCCTTTTATATGTGCAAAATGTCTTGTGACATTCAGAAAAGTGTATACACTACTTAAAATGATCACTTAACACTGTGTATGTGGGTGGCCTGAACAGTTAGTAATACGTAGTGCTAACAAGGTTTGCGTAAATTTTGTGGTTATTTGTATGTATCGTAATTCAATGCTGATACTTTATTGCCTTGTAATCTATTTCCATATTGAATGTTTTGAGTTGGTTTTGTTTTATCACATAGGAAATTTTATGAGTTATCCAAAAAACAAATCGTATTTGGTGTAGTTATACTGATAAGATAAGGCAATTTAAAGAAATTCAATACTAGCTACTGCATGTATATGCCAAAAGCAAAATGGCATATTATAAAATCCATGCCTGGTTTGCCAAAAGTCTTCCCAAGATTTTAACCCTTCCTTTAGGAATGCCTAACTGGATCCGAAGAGAAAACTGGTCCACTTCAAAACTCCTCCTACGAGTCTTTTGGTCAGGGTGTGTATTAATAGTTCAAACTGTGTTTAATCATTGTGGAAATTAAGGTTCTTGATTTCACAAACATTTGAAAGAAACCTATTGTGGATTTCAGGGAGAAAGAGTGGTTCATGGTTCACTAAAGTAAAGCTGGGTGGTGTTAAAAATTCCATATCCCATTATGTTAATGGAACTTTAAAACTAAACGATCGTAAATAAATATAGTCACAACCAAAAATATATATATATATATTAATTTTGGATGCTACAAATGCAATATTGCTAAATAATAATTTACTCTAAATTAAATTTTTACTAGATTTTATATTAGACTGTATTATTACTTTTATTTTGTGCATTTCCATACCGTAGATTGTTTATTAAATCGGAGAATTGAATCCATTTATTTTTATAGGTGTTATGTGATTGTGAAATTCCAATTTAAATATAATAATTATCATCCAGTTGGAACATGCTAGATTTTAAGGGAAACCATTAACTACTTTGAATGAAAACAAAATTCTACACGTTTTAATTGAGTTAAGCAAAGTGTAGGTTACACAAATATATATAATATAAAATTCATTTACATAAAATTATAAAATATAAACAAATATAAAATAACTAATTTGTGTGAAAATTTATTTATGTAAGGGTAAGCAAATACCTGCAGATGATAAAAGGGAAATTTAAGTGTAAAGTTGTTTTGTACCAGTACAAATTGCAAGGTCTAAAGTAACATAAAACATTTTCTCCTGGAATTCGGAACAAGAAAAATGAAAGTTTTTTTTCCTTCCCTTTTCCTAGACTAATTTCACGTAATGAGATCGCTGTAGAAAAGGGAGGATTGAAACTCTGAGGCAGTTGCAGAAAGGCTCTGGAGGGGGGGAGGGAGAAAGGGGTCGGGTAAAACAAAATTTCCATGAAAGGTTCAAGAACTGAATGTAAAATATAAAATGAGGGATGAATTAAATGCGATGGAATTAAATCAGGATTTCAGTAAACATTTATGATTTGTGGGTCATGATAGACAAAATAATAACTGCCACGATCCTTTAATATTTTAACTAACAGGTTTATTTAAGATAATACATTACTGAAACAATAATTAACAAATATCGATTAAATTAAATTCAAGCTAATGCTATTATAAAAAGTGTCCCGAATAATAGAAGTAGAACTAAATATACATATTAAAATATATTAAAAAAATACATTCAATAAATAGTTTTAGGTTCTAAAACCCCGGAATTTTTATCTAGAAAGTGTTAGTTTCTCATAAAAAGAAAAATTGTGATCATGACCATTTTATATCTCAAGGCTACGAAAAATATTGCATTTTTTATGTGCCACAGAACTCATATGTTGACCCTACAATTCTCTCTGTTCATTTGTCTGTTCCTGGATCAATAGACGAATTTGTTTGATGGATATTATTAAAACCATATATTTATACAATGTTAACTACCTTTTAGCCAAATAATTATTCTTTACTATTTGATGACATAAAGGAAAGAAGAAAAAATGCTGGGTGCTGAAGGAGGAGGCAAATGACAGGGCGCATTGGCAGTCTAAGTCGACTGACCAAAAAGAATGGATCTGTTGTAAGACAGAACACCTAATAAAAATAATAATATGACTAAAATCAAAGTTAGTTAAATGTCCTGAATTGTTTTTGGTAAAATACATATCTAGGAATTATTTCACATAGTAAATAAAATGGTATAGCCTTCTTGAATTTTGGAGAAAACTTGATTTAAGTTCATTCGACAATGAGAATAACTAAGATTTCCTTAGTCTATATAATCTTGACAAAGGATTTAGCGTAGTTGGGGGATAGAGGGGCTACCTCGGTAAAGGGAGCAAGTAGTAATTTCTCAGCGTATTCCAAGAACACTGATTAGGGAAGGAGGCGTCCGCCTTATATGGGTGTGTCATTATTTGGGGGATTATCTTGACCCTCTTCCTCAGCTGAGCAAATTTTATTCTGCTAATCGGTGGTGTCTCTACAATTAGTATAGTCAAAATAAGAAAGTTCATGAAATAGACATTTCAAATAGGTTTTAAATGATTAGCATAGATACATTAAAAAATAACAAGTAGAGTTGGGTTTAAAATATCATATTAATTCTTAAAAACGACACTGTATTCTAAAATGAGTTAAAATAAAATTATCAGAGTGTAAAAAGAATAGTATTTATATATAATTGAGAATTACATATTTTTTACCATTTTTACACTGGTTATACATAAATACTATTTACTTTGACATATTAATATAGATATTCTATTGTTTGTATCTCATATAAAAGTCTGGTTAAAATAAAATTCAGCCCCATATACTAACTACTTTACCTTCACAATGGTACGCAATACGTACAAAATAACGAGTTTTACCCCTCATAAATCGTGAATTATAATAATTTGAAACTGTACAATACAATTTTAATCATCGAATTAACTTTAGTGTTGTTTAATGAAGAAACATTTTTCAAAATTTGAAATTTCTACGAAAAGGGTTGTTTTAACTTTGTTCTAGATGTGTATCTGTTGGGTATTTTTCGTACTAAGTGATAATAGATGTTCTTATATTTAAATAATAAAGATAATTTTAGGGTCGTTTGGTAGTGAATGATTTTTGAAAAATGTAAATAAAAAAAAATAGCTTTAACAAATTTGTTTTCCATTTCAATCTGATGAGTGTATATAATTTTTATCTAGTACAGTAGCCCCATGGCTTCTTTGGCGCTGACTGACAGCTCACAGCTGACTTCTTACAGTCAGCATTTAGGTATATACCTAAATTTTGACTGTCAGAAGTGACAGCTGCTAGACACATGTTTTTTGCAGTACATATAACTCGGCGTAGGGATATATAATTTGGTCTGGTAACTTTTCAAAGCCGTCAGCTGTCAGCTGTGAGCTGTCAGTCAGCACCAAAGAAGCCATGAGGCTACTGAAGAATATCATAGGGTGCAATTTATTTATTACAATTTTTTTAAAGGGTTAGAAATTATAATAGAGTAGGATATTATGAGAAGGTATATAAGTTTGTTACGTGCCCTTTATTAAACTAATATTTATTATATTTATCTTAGTTAAGTGATCGAATATAATAATAGCCTCACTGTTGATCCCAATATATAAAAAAAAATATTGATGTACTTTAATAAACGGTGACCTGGTGGTCTAGGAGTAAGGTGTCAGACTTCTGTGCTGGTGGCCGGGGTTCAATCCTCGGTCCCGGCACAGATTTATCTGATTACCAAACCCTTACTTCACCTCTGACAATACATCTTGTGAATGTGAGGAATGCAAGGCCTCCACCGTGGTTCGGATTCCACGTTAAACTGTAGGTCCTCCATTTCATCTCACAATCACCCTACCATTACACATTAGCGTAAGTGTATATAGCCCGAACGGGTAGTAAGACACGGTGCTAATAATAATAATAATAATACTTTAATAAAAAACACTTCATAATGTGAGCCTCCAAACGAGCTTTACCGACCGAGCAGATGCCACCATTAGCAATAATAGTGCCCACATTTGCGGATAGAGTATGTCATGTGGTCGACATAACGAGTCCTCTATTATTATTATTATTATTATTAGCACCGCGTCTTACTACCCGTTCGGGTTATACGCACTTACGCTAATGTGTAATGGTAGGTCAGATAAATCTGTGCCGGGACCGAGGATTGAACCCCGGCCGCCAGCATAGAAGTCTGACACCTTGCCCCTAGACCGCCAGGTCACCAACGAGTCCTCTAGCCATTAATCTAGGTTTTTCTGACCCGTAGCTGCTACTTTTTTTTTATTCAAGTAGCTACTCATTAGTCTTAACGAGGCTTGAGTTTGACCTCACCCCATACAGATAAATTCACAGATAAATTTTGGAAGTACCGGGGATCGAGCGTGAGACCTCGGACCAGTTGACCACAGAGGATCCTTAATCCTTAGGTAACTCAACATTAGAATATTTTTTTTTAATTTTAGAAAACATTTTTAAAATGTTTGAATGTAAGGAGTGGTTATTATAAAAGTTAAGACTTAAATAAATTGATCTAGAAAAATAGATAAAAAAATAAATTTATAAATTAAACAGTTAATAAAGTGGTAGATGTATTAAGTGAAGTTAACAAGCACAAAAAGGTATAATTTAAATATAATTTTTGTGAAGAAATATAGTGTAAGATATTAACCATTTATATTAAATTATAATGCATCATCAACTAAAATATAGATCACAAACCAGTTGATAAAATTTCTAAAACACTTAATACATCTACCACTCTTTTAACTGTTTAATTCATTAATTATTTTTTAATCTATTTTGCTAGATCAATTTATCTAAGTCTTAAAATTTTATTATATTTTACATGTATTAATTTCCGGTTCATTGAAATTCAAATTCAAAGTGACACAAAAAAATTGTTTTACTTTTTACTACGACTTGACCCCTCAGAAAGAGAAATATTTCGATCGTCAAACAGATCGAACCTGAACGCTTGATAAATGTAGAAGGTTAATGTGAATAATACATTTTATTTTATTTTTAAATTTATTTAAATAGTTTAAAATTACAATTTATGGTCTTTCTTTAATCGTTGAAAGTTATAAAGTTAAATAAATACAAATATAAACACATTTAAATGTAAGATCTCTACTTTTAGTATTTAGAGTTATTTTATTTTCACTACCAAAATAAAATTTCCTATGAGAGTAATGTAAACTTAGATAATATTACTCAGGAGAATAAAACCAAGGAAAAAGTAGAAAGTAGAAAATGTGAAATATTAATACATCTGTTCTGTAACTTTTCAGCCATTAAACTTAAGAAGTATAAGTGAGTTTAGCTCGGGATAAGAACGAAAGTCCTTAATCCTGTTAGGTCATGTTCTAATCTAGGACTTCATCTATATTAGGCCCAAAGGAGGTCTAAAAAATTGTTCTTGGAATGGAGGGGGGGGGGGCTGAAGGTNAGGTGTTGGCGGTGGGGGTAAAGAAGTTTTCATTTCGGGTGTGACTTGTGGAAGATGGAGAGCTCTAGGAGAATTTCAGGAAAGTTTTTAATCCAGGCGTCATTTCACAGTCTTTGATTTCTTTCTAGTGTTACTTTACTCTCGTTTTCATCTTCTTTTTTTTCATTTAAGATTTTTTTACTTGACCTTATTTTTTATCCTTCATCGAGAAATAATTCATTTTATTTCATTAGATATTTCTTTAGTTATTTATTAGCTCTATGGTATTAGGAACTCGAAAGTTATATCCTATCCAACTCACTACTCTTTGTATCTTTCTAGTTCTATCCAAGCCACCTCATTAAACACTATATCTGTGTGTGGGTGTGATCTTTCACCGTAAAAGGTGACCTGGTGGTCTAGGGGTAAGGTGTGAGACTTCTGTGCTGGCAGCCGGGGTTCAATCCTCGGTCCCGGGACAGATTTATCTGATTACCAAACCCTTTCTTCACCTCTGACAAGACATCTTGTGAATATGAGGAATGCCAGTCCTCCACCGTGGTTTGTATTCCTTGTTACACTGTAGGTCCTCCATTTAATCTCACAATCACCCTACCATTTACACATTAGCGTAAGTGCGTATAACCCAAACGGGTAGTAAGACGCGGTGCTAATAATAATAATAATAATAATAATAATAATAATTCACCGTAAGAAATCAAAAATCAAGAAACACTAAAAATTTGACAGCCTTATGAGAAGGGACCGTTGGGAAGACCTCTACGCATTTGGGAAGACATTAGAATGGACCTGAAATAACTAGATCAATAAATGGATAGGGTGTAATGATATGTACTGGATAGAACTATCTCAATAGATGGATAGGGTGTAGTGAGGTGGACTGGTTAGATCCAGCTCAAAATAGTGATAGGCTGAAATGAGGTGAACTGGATAGAACTAATTCAATACTTGGATAGAGTGTAATGAGTTTTACTGGATATAACTAGTTCAATACTTGGATAGGCTGAAATTAGGTGAACTGGATATAACTAGTTAAATATTTGGATATGTTGTAATAAGGTGCACTGGATAGAACTAGTTTAATGTATAGATAGGATGTAATGAAATAGGCTGGATACAACTAGCTCAACATATGGATATGGTGTAATGAGGTGGACTGGATAAAACTAGCTCAACATATAAATATGGTGTAATGAGGTGGAATTGACAGAACTAGTTCAACATATGGATATGGTTTAATGGGGTGGACTGGATAAAACTATATTAGGATAGTAGTACACGTCATTGTTTCAGAATGATTTATTTTCAAAGACAAACTAAAAATATGCCTACGTAACTTATAATAGAATAGTGGTTTGCAATATTTCGTTGTTGTTGAATTTGCCTTCATTCATTAACATTTATCTCAGCTAGGGGCCTAAATAAGTATTAATATATATATATATATATATATCTACTTCATAATTTTACAAGATTTTTTTAAAATTTTAAACCAATTATTTAACTTAGGATAGAAAGTTTAACTAAGACACTTCTACAAGAAAAAATATCATTTTTACCTATCAACCTACAAAAATCTTAGTAAAAACGTCAATTAAACAACTAATATTTCACTTAAATAAGGTTAATTTGTATCTTAAGTATATAAAGAGAGATAAATCATTAAAGAAAATACCAAATTCATACTTTAATGAAAATATATCTAGCACAAATTTAATGATTTATTAAAAAAACACAGTTTAGCTTTAAATTAATTAATTTATAGAAAAAAAGGATGCCACGACTAATCTATGTCCGCGTAACCCTAATACATATGCCACGTACCCCAGTATATACGCGTACAACAGGTTGTAAACCACGGCTGTGAGAGATTCCCACGGCGCTTTGGTTATTTTACCACTCTGGATAGTCTAACATAGTCTATTGTTTCTTTTTTTTTCTCTCAAAAAGAAAATGTGTGTATATTTATATGTTGTGTTCAAGGAAAGATACCAAAATAGTAAAATAAAATGGAAGGAAAAGAATGGAAATGGTTGCATATAATTGTCTAATTTATGGAGCGCGGCGTGGTAATATTTTAGATATGAAAAGAATAGAGGAGAAAATAAATATTCATGAAGAGAAGGAAATCTGTGGAGTACTCGCAGTGCTGTCTTTATTGTATTATTGTTGGCAATTAGGGTCTTATTTATTTTACATTAGATAAGCCATATAGTGTGAATATATTTAAACATAATATAATTTATTTTAGTAAAAACTCGTATAATTAATTAATTAAATCCTACTAACCGTCAATTTATGTTCAGTGGCACACTAATTGTTTTACTTTTTTGGTTATACACAAATCCCATTAATTATATTGTTTGAGGACAAATAATGATTGAATGTATCTAGTCAAGGTTCAAACTCTTGGTGTAGAAGATGAGTCATGGCTAGAACTAATTTAATACGTATTCACTAAAAAAAAATCCGTGGTTTGAGATACAATTCGCACTTACGTACATTTTTTAATCATCTCCAAATCAACTACAAATAATGATAAATGAATTAAAATCTAGCACATCTTACAAGAAAAAATTTGTTTTATTCAGGTATTGTTGATTTTTAAGTTAACATTACGTCTTGGCATTCTTTTCATTATTATAAAACAAAACATCAAATAAAACAACACACATTGGAGTTTTTCTGTTTATCAGAAGAGTATTTATATTTGACTAAATCCAAATACATCGCGTTACTAAGAATATATTTTTTAAGCATGTTATATAATATTCTTTTAATGTCTTATTAATGCAGTGAAATCTTTAATCTAATAGTAAAATTAAGTGCTTTGTAATAAATAATATTGTTATTTGAAAAAAAGCACTCATAAATAAGTCAACTTTAAGGCTACGGCCCTAGTTGCAACATTTTTTCTCTCTCTGTGGAAACCAGGTCTCAAATATGGCCGTAGCTTAACTTAATTGCAGGATTATAAGAAGAATGTGTAGTATTATTTAGTGCTATTTTATTTAGAAATATTTATTACAGCTGTATTAAACTCGAAAGTAAATTATTCACAAAGTTTGTACACAAAAAAGCGCAAAGGATGAAGTGATGAAGAAGTCACAATAATTATATCCACCCGTTTGCACCTTGTTTAATGAATAGATTATTATTATTATTATTATTATTATTATTATTAGCACCGCGTCTTACTACCCGTTCAGGTTATATCGCACTTACGCTAATGTGTAATGGTAGGGTGATTGTGAGATGAAATGGAGGACTTACAGTTTAACGTGGAATCCGAACCACGGTGGTGGCCTGGCATTCCTCACATTAACAAGACGTATTGTCAGAGGTGAAGGAAGGGTTTGGTAATCAGATAAACCTGTGCCGGGACCGAGAATTGAACCCCAGCCGCCTGCACAGAATTCTGACACCTTAACCCTAGACCGCCAGGTCACCTACTTTAATGAATAGAGAAAGTGAGCGGGTAATTACTGTGAATCTTGTGCACAAAATGTGGCCCAATTCTTTCCTTGCACCGAAGCGGATTTGCACCAGTTAGTGAATCTAAGCCCAGGTGTACTTGTGGTGTTTGTATTCCAGCAGATCTTCTCTATACAGTCCAATTATTATAGCAAGGGCCTTTTAGAAGAATAAAATAAAATCTCTGTTTCCCCCTAAATCTATGCACTATATTATCTATGAGAAAGTAAAATTTTGTCTTATAAAACAGTTTTTTGTTTTAATATTTCACAACTTTAAATAGACTTTAATCAAATAATTTAGTAATCACTAAGAGGCTTCATGCTTTCTTTTTGGTTTATTTATAACATAAAGCATTTTTTTAAAGTAAAGTTCATAAAGTTTAGAGAAACCCTGGAGTAAAGTGATAATAGACTGAGTTAACGGTGACAGGAGGTAGAAGTTCGAATCCCGGCAGTACGCGCTTTTCCTAAATTGATTTAATTTTATTCTTTCAAATGGCATTTCACGCTTATGCTGGTATATTTCCTCTAAACCAGTGGTATTCAATCTGGGGTACTTGGATCACAAAAGATACGTGAAGACTACCATTTAGATTATAGAAAATGTATTATTTGCATTTTGTGCCAACTTATTTGTTGGTACAAAATTTAATATAAATTATATCAGGAGGTATACGAACAAAAAAGTTTGAATAACATTTCTCTAAGCAACCTACCCAATTAAACTGTGTGATTAAGTCGTTAATAACCAAGGTGATAAACATGACAATATTGCTCTAAGCAACCTACCCAATCAAACTGTGTGATTAAGTCGTTAATAACCAAGGTGATAAACATGACAACATTGCTCTAAGCAACCTAGCCAATCAAACTGTGAGATCAAGTCGTTAATAAACAAGGTATAAACATGACAACATTGCTCTAAGCAAACTACCCAATCAAATTGTGAGATTAAGTCGTTAATAACCAAGGTGATAAACATGACAATCTCGTTTTAAAATGTCTGAAAGTCATTCAAAGCTGACATTTCACGGATTTGGTTTATAGCCCCAATTTGAGGGGGAAAAAAGGAGGGAGAAAGAGATAGGGAGAAAAAAAAAAGAAGCACGATTTATCCATCGCAATATTCGCCTCAACGTCCCATTATATTATTTCACTTTTAGAAAACTCAGCGATTTTTTTATCTTTCTTTATAATGAAAGACAGTTGATGGCAAGGTTTTTTTTATCTTTTCTTTTCCCCCCTCCTTTTTCTCTTATCCCTCATCTCCTCCCACAATTTTTCCGTCCCTAGCTCCCTGAAGTAATATTTTTTATAGCTGATCCAGCGTTTAGTTAAATGACTCTTTTTCGCACACTTCCGTTAAGATTGTGGAAGAAGCGGTCGCTATGAGTGGACTCCTCCACTCCCTCCCCCCCTTCACCCTAACCCCGACACCCCTTTTCCAAACAGATGGTGATATTTAGAGCGAGACCACCTGATGGAAGGTATTCTCTTTGGCAGTGGCTTTTCAACCTCGAGATGCGTGTACCTCTCTAGAGGCTAAGCGGAGAATATAATTTACTAATGGTGTTTTTTTTTATCTAAGCTAACCTAATTCGAACATTTTATGAAAAAAAAGTTTTCTTTAAAAAAGTCTAAGCTTTTTTTATATTAGCTATCCTCTGTGACATGTTTGGGGCGTTTTAATGCTAATGTTACTTTTGTGTTAGGTGACCTGGTGGTCTAGGGGTAAGGTGTTAGACTTCTATGCTGGTGGCCGGGGTTCAATCCTCGGTCCCGGCAAAGATTTATCTGATTACCAAACCCTTCCTTCACCCCTGACAATACATCTTGTGAATGTGAGGAATGCCAGGTCTCCACCGTGGTTCGGATTCCACGTTAAACTGTAGGTCCTCCATTTCATCTCACAATCATCCTACCATTACACATTAGCGTAATTTTGTATAACCCGAACGGGTAGTAAGACGCGGTGCTAATAATAATAATACTTTTGTCTTTTAATTATTGTTTTCTCTTACTTTTTTTTACTGTTCACACATGTCCAACTCACTTATAGAAATGGACTTAGCATAAACTTCCCTGCTGATGGAGTGACCTTTAAAATTTTGATGTAAATTTTAAGTGTGATGTTTCCGTTGTATTGAAACACGTTTTGATTCGGGTTGATGGAGGTGCATCTATGATTCATCCTTATTAAAAACCCTACGGAATATATATTCTCCTTGATTTGTATACAGATAGAGATGTTGTAAGGGCAAAAAATCATTCGGCACATTTCTTGTTCCCAATTTAGTTTTCTGGGCACCCACCTTGGGCAAACTTTCCGAAATCCCAAACGATCGTGCAATAAAATGTAGGCTAGGCCATGAGAACACTCCATCGCAGTTGCTACGCCGTATATTGCTACTACCTGTGTAACAATATCCCAAAGGCGATCTAATTGGTCATCAACTTCATCTACTATCTTGAGGTAATTCCATCTAGTTAACCTTATTACACCTTATTCCTATTCTGAGATAATTCTATCTAGTTTATTTTATTACACCTTATCCATCTCTTGAGTTAATTCTATCTAGTTAACCTTATTACACCTTATTCCTATCCTGAGATAATTCTATCTAGTTTATTTTATTACACCTTATCCCTATCCTATAATAATTCTATATAGTTTATTTTATTACAACTTATCCCTCGCTTGAGTTAATTCTATCTAGTTTATTTTATTACACTTTATCCCTATCTTGAGCTAATGCTATCTAGTTAACCGTATTACATCTTATTCCTATCTTGAGTTAATTCCATCTAGTTAACCGTATTACATCTTATCCCTCTCTTGAGTTAATTCCATCTAGTTAACCTAATTACACCTTATCCTTATCCTGAGATAATTCTATCTAGTTTATTTTATTACACCTTATCCATCTCTTGAGTTAATTCTATCTAGTTTATTTTATTACACCTTATCCCTCTCTTGAGTTAATTCCATCTAGCTAACCTAATTACACCTTATCCTTATCCTGAGATAATTCTATCTAGTTTATTTTATTACACTTTATCCCTATCTTGAGCTAATGCTATCTAGTTAACCTAATTACACCTTATCCCTATCCTGAGACAATTCTATCTAGTTTATTTTATTACACTTTATCCCTATCTTGAACGTATTATATATAGTTGACCTTTTTAAATATTATCACTATCCTGAGTTAGTTCTATCTAGTTTACCTTATTAAATCTTATCCCTTATCTCGAGCTAGTTCTATCCATCCCCCATCCCTATACCCTATATCTTTCAGGTCTATTATAATTGTATCCTCCCATCTGTGTTTAAATCTTCCCAATAGTGTCATCACATTGGGGCTAACAGTCAATACCTTGAAAATGATTATAGGCTCCTCCAGTCGCAATAATGTCCTTCCCACTGTAATATGTGAGATTTGAATGTTCTTAAAATGTTTTGTGAGGATTACAGGGCATGTAACTTATTCCAAACCACAGTAAACTAATTTCTTTTTTGGACCAAATTTCCCTAAGCACTTTGTTTTCAAACACCTTAGTTATCATTTTATTACGTAAGCTAAGAAAGATACCTTGTTTCACGATCATATAGAACGACATGTTTTAATCCATATTTTGAAAATAGGTATTATAATAGGCCTGCTCTCCTTCCATTCTTGTGGTAATACATCATGGTTTCATGTGAAACATAGTAGTTTATTAATTTTTGTTTCCAACATTTCACCGCCTCGCTTTATTAACGCTGCTGGAATTGAATCTATACGTGTGGCTTTATAATTATTTAATATCTTCACTATTAAAAACAGAGATTATCTTGTGAATGTGGAGAATGCCAGGCCTCCACCGTGGTTCGGATTCCACGTTAAACTGTAGGTCCTTTATTTCATCTCACAATCACCCTACCATTACACATTAGCGTAAGTGCGTGTAACCCGAACGGGTAGTAAGACGCGGTGCTAATAATAATAATAATAATAATAACAGAGATTAAAGTTTCTACTAAAAGTTTATATTTTATAGGAAATGTTTTAATTTAAATCATTTTAATAATATCAAGTATTAAGGTGGGGATGTATGGGATGCAAGAAATGGTAAGTTTTTTTACAGATTTTATAGCAAAACATTTGTTTTTTAATTAAATTAAATCAAATATTGCTTTAGTACAAATATATTCTTTAATTTCTTCACATGGTGGACTCAAAAGTTATTAAATATCTGTCTAGGCTTTCCTAGAATTTAATGATAATTTTTTCTCTTAATTTAAAATGTTTGTAATACCGTTATTCTCACGACAGATATTCAACCATTGTTGATATCATCATGTAAATAAAATTAAACTCTAATGTCTGTACTGAAGTAATATTTGATTTAATTTGTCCAAAAATATGTTTTTATATAAAAACTGCAAAAAACATTGACCTAAGCCCGCGTTCCCAACATCCCGACCTTAAGAAATTGTTGGTCTAGTAATTAAACAATTTCGTTTCGAAAACATTATTTTTAAGAAAATAACACGACCAGTCAATTTTATTAAAAGCATATGACACACAAAAGTAAAAAGAGGTTAAAATATCTTCACAATTAACGTCCAAATTTACAAATCAATAACTTGACTCATTCTTTACACGGGATGAATTCCTCAGCATTTCCTGAAAGACTTTTACTCCCCGAACCTGCACAAAGTCCATCTAAATTAATGTTAGTACATATTCAACATTTTATTAATATTTAATTTTCTCAGACATGGAAGTTTAAGTTGAGCCAGTTAAGGCTGGGTTTGATTGTAATTCATTAAATATTTAATATAATTTTAAACACTTAATTATATTTGATAATATAGCTAGTTTAAAATAATTGTTTATATTATTATTATTATTAGCACCGCGTCTTACTACCCGTTCGGGTTGTACGCACTTACGCTAACGTGTAATGGTAGGGTGATTGTGAGATGAAATGGAGGACCTACAGTTTAACGTGGGATCCGAACCACGGTGGAGGCCTGACACTCCCCACATTCACAAGAGGTATTGTCAGAGGTGAAGGAAGGGTTTGGCAATAAGATAAATCTTTGCCGGGACCAAGGATTGAATCCCTTACCCCTAGACCACCAGGTCACCAATTGTTTATATTTTATGAAAAAAACTATACCAACATTACCTAATTTAACCTTCCATGACTGAGAAAATTAAATATTAGTTAAAGGTAGGACAGGTAGTGTCGACTTATTTCCATGCAAAGTTGTCATGGTGTACAATATGAAAATAGCACGTGGTAACCCTCATATTGTGAATACGGTAAAGGTATTTTAGTCGGCTAAAAACTTTATGTATTACTGTTGACCACGGTGGTCCTGAGGTAAGGTTCTCGCCTCAAGCCCCCAAATGTTCGTGGACTAAAACCCAACTGAGTTCAACTGATTTTTCCTGAAGGATAGAAATCCGTAACCCAACTACCTTCTGAGGGGAAGAAAAGCCATCGGTCCCATGTCGATTATAATATGTAAAAAGAACCATGGAAGTTATGTGGAAATACCAACTTCGATGGCTGCATGGTCTAAGGTGTACTCTCACAGTGATGATGGGGAGATCGAGATTAGAATCCCTGTCGGGTATATTTAGGCTGTTTTTTTCCAAAATGGTTTTCCCACTGTCCCTCCACACAAACGCTGATACACTTTTATAAATATAGCCTCCCTAAAACCATTAGCGTAATTAGTAAATAAGAATATAACCCAAATTAGTAGTTAGTTACGATGCTAAAAAAACTCAAACAAATGAAAATAAATTAAAAATAAATTATTTTATTCTGCCAGGCCTCCACCGTGGTTCGGATTCCACGTTAAACTGTAGGTCCTCCATTTCATCTAACAATCACCCTACCGTTACACATTAGCGTAAGTGCGTATAACCCGAATGGGTAGTAAGACGTGGTGCTAATAATAATAATAATTATTATTATTATTATTATTTTATTATGAAAGGAAAATGTTTTAACATACTTACCTTTTTGTTTCAAGTGTATTGTGTGGTAGTGTTATTTTGTAAAAATATTTTTCTTAAAAACAAATTTTTGCTTACCAAACCACAAATCGCCTTTAATTTTTTTAATTTTTTTTTAGCGAGTAGCAGCTTTTACTTGGGGGAGATATGAGACCATATATGTGTGTGTGCCACTCTGGTGGAAAAGGATGTTACCCAGGGTACAACAAAGGAGACTATCCACACGTACCCGCCATGATATGATGTGATGATAGTGATTAATAACTTGTGGAGCTAGTAATGATCTTAAACCTAGCCAACCAAACCTTGCTGACCATTGGGATAATTCCCCTTTGGGGAAAAAATACCCATGATACAAACCGGGAATTAAACCCGGGACCCCATTGTTCATAGCCATATGCACTGACCACTACACCACGGGGCTGATCAACATTACACCAACCATAACATACACACATTCTTCGTTCATCTTGTAAGTATTACACTACGGTACAGCTTATATGGTAGGACCATAGATTAAGCTGTCAAGGTAAGGCTGATACTTTACAGGGTACTCGAGGTACATAGAAACAATGCTTTAAAAAAGTGTTAAGGAAATATTTTTTTTTATCAATTTTAATAATTAATTAGATATATTTCCACTTTATCTGCCCTTTAAAATATTTTATTTTCAAGTTTTTTTTTGTTGTTAATCTAAAACGACCACAAATTTTGTATAAAAAAATTGAGCTATTTTAATCAATCAAAATAGTCATTTTAGAGAGTGAACAAACAATACCATCATCCATCATTTTCCATCAGAAATGACAGACAAACTCTCGTCCGATTGAGCTAATTAATTATTCAATTTCCTATTTGTGTTGATGACGTCACATTTGATGGCAGTTTTCTATTTAATGCACGTGCTGTGACACATCATGTCGGTCACACATCAATTATCTGTCTTATATTAAAATATACTAATACAAATTGAATTAATCCTTTGTTCAAAAAGGATCCAATAAAGCTAATTATTTAATCATCTAATATGTTTATTATATATTTTTTTCATTTTACACACTTTAAAGCTATCTACAGTAGCCCCATGGCTTCTTTGTAGCTGACTGACAGATCACAGCTGACAACTGACAGATTTAAAAAGTTACTAGACCAAATTATGTATCCCTACGCCGAAACATATGATCTGCAAAAACATGTTTTATCAGCTGTCACTTCTGACAGTCAAAACTTAGTTATATACCTAAATGATAACTGTCAGAAGTCAGCTGTGAGCTGTCAGTCAGCACCAAAGAAGCCACGGGGCTACTGTATGTTGAATAGTTTGAATCAAAAACCTTTTAAAATATTTCATATTAATAAATTGAAATTCTTATAGCTATCAACTATCTAAAGTATAATATGTACAATCCAATTTTCATAGGAAAAACTCTATCCAGTCAGCTAGAAAAATGATAAGATATACTTTCCGGTATATGTCAAGTGAAGTAATCTTTATCTATCTCCATTGATAAATATGATAAATACATTTAAAACACCACTAATAAAATGATAAAATGCTAACAATTTTAACATAAGAAATTATGTTTGATGTTTTTACTAAAGGTTTTAGCAAAATATTAATATATATTTAATAAGTATATATAACTAATTTATATATATATGATTTTTTTAGGAAAGCATTTTACTCTATATTTGGGCTGTATGCAAAAAGTTAGCTTAGATTAATTCTAAAAAAATGTATATATTATATTGAATATAATAAAATATAAAGATATAGCTAGAGATATTAAGAGTAGGGTGTAGTAAGGTAGACTGGATATAACTGGTTCAAGATAGGTATAGGTTATAATGAGTTGGATTGGATACAACAATTTGCTTAAGATAGGGATAGGGTGTAATGATATTTTCTGGATAAAACTGGATCGAGATAGAAACAAAAGCGTAATTTTGTAAGTGCGGCAATTTAATTTTGAGTTCCTAGTGCCATAGAGTTAGTAATACGAATAGACCGGCGATGGATGCAAAATAAATATATTTGAAAATATATATTTTTATATTTGTTAACAGAAGCCCTCAAATAAACAACTAATTTATCAGAAAGAGTATATTTAAAAAAAAACGCAATCGTTTAGCAATGCCATTGTAACGTTTTTAAAATGTTGAAAGGTTTAAACAAAAAATGTAATCCTGCTTGAGTGTAGATATATAAAAACCATTAATAATTCATGAAATTGTAGCATGTTGATACAAACAAGGCCACCCATCCATTACATTGCTACTCGAGGTCGCATTTGTCACATATGGAATACATATTGTTACAGTGAAGAAGGGGTTGGAAGGGGGTAGAAGGCGATGGGGGATGAATTGTGTTTTTTTTATATCAGTACTGGTTTATTTGCTATGACACTTTGGCTTTAATGCAGTAGATAGCTTTGATTTTGGCAGTAAAAAAATTGAGAAAGAAATAAAAGGAAAAAAATTAGCTAGTTAAAAAAATTTTATGTTACAAATATAGTATACGGAGTTTGATATACATTTTTCTCGATATTTGGATAAAAAATTATCTATTTTCAAAAGTATTTTGGAAAAAACCTTTTTTATTATGTAATTGAAGATAGTAGAAGTCTGGTTTAGATAGCCAAGCTATTCTATTTGTTAGTTACTGTTATTGACGCATCTAAATATCATATACTTTAAGTTTAAAAATTATACCTAAACATGAGATTCGAACTCGGAACCTTTGGATTTGTATGCCAATGTTGGGGATAGCTCAATGGTAAGAGCAATGACGTAATAAACCAAAGGTTCTGGTTAGATTCCTGTGTAGGGGTGTGATTTTTCAATTTAAAGAATATATTAAATGTAGTTTTAAACTAATATAAATAGGATTAGCATTAGTTTAAAATTAGTTTAAAAGAATTGGTGTTAAAGTTCTAGTACAAGTAAAGTGTGAAGTAGGCTTATGTAGGGGAGAGCGGGGGAATACCACACACTTAAGAAAAACAATACGTTGCAATGTTCTCATTTAGCAATATATAATTGTAAACTTTGTTTTTATACATCAATTCAGTGCATTACTTTTTTATATACGGAAACAAACATTCCCTTATAATTAATTAAAATATGGACACGCTGATTAGTCGGCAATGGCTACCTTGGTAGTGCAATACCGCACAGGGAGTGGGGAAATACCATACAATTATGGTTATTGATTTATATGAACGGTACTTTACGATACACACAAAAAATACAATTTAACAAGTATAATTAACCCTGTATTAACTCATATAAACCATGTGTATGCCTAAACGTAAAACTAAAAATATGATAATAGTAAAAACATAGTTCGTTTATATAGATATCCAAAGTTTGAAATATAATCAAATTATATTTTACTATTTGAGACAAAACTCACAAACAAAATTTTCTGCCCTTTCCGCTGCACCACAGTCATCATGTACCCGACCTGAACAAAGAATACATCTGAACCATAACTCCTTGTTCCTTCAGAATTCTCCACAAAACATACAGTTATAGGGCCAGTTTCATAGTCAGACTTAGTACGCCTCAAGTGCGGCGCTACACTAAGTACGTGACGACACCTACCTAACCAGAATGGAATGGGCCGTTCTCGCATAGGAAACTGGCCCATTCAATTCTGGTTTAGGTAGGTGTCGTCTTGAACTTAGTGTAGCGCCGCACTTGAGGCGTACTAAGTCTGACTATGAAACTGGCCCATAATCTGAATTGTTAAACATAGGCAAACAATTAGAAGATTAAATTTCAATATCATCCAGTTCATCTTCATCTCACAGATTTGATGAATTCTCTCCTTCATCTGAGCTATCTTGGATAAGTTTCTTTCGCACTAACAGAAACTTATTATTATTATTATTAATTTCATTCTTGGAATATTCTATGTTTTTAATCCTACATTACCTCTGTATTTCATATGTTCTTGCTTTCTCTTTTTTCTTTGCTTCTTTCTCATTTTCTCTGATTGTTTTATTCTTAAGTTTGAAATCTGCTTCAAGTGTTGTTTTTCATGGGCGATTCTGTAATAATAACAGAGCTTTGCATTCTTGATGAATTGCACCGTTTTGATGGTTTATAAGCTGGAGTGGGTGTAATATCTTTAACAGAAACTATTTTTGAAGTAGATGGTTGTTGAGTATCCACTGTTTTAGTTTAGAAACATGAACTGTTTACTGTACTTTCCTGAACGTTGTCCTGAAATCTACTTCGATAATATTAACAACTTGAGTCATTGCTGCTGGTGCAAAGTCTTCTTCCGTGAATTTGTTTGGGTTAAGTGGAAAAATTCGTGACGAGGAAAAACTGGCTACTTATTTTTAAATTGTTGCTATCCTTATGAAAGCCTTATTAAAAAGGGAAGCAACATATCAGGTCGTATCTTTTCATAAGGGAAGGCCTTGAGAAATAAACCACACTCTCTATTTTAAGCAGTTTTCATCGGAACAAAAAAGGTAGGCCCCAGAGTTTGGAGTCCAAGTAATGTGTGAGTTGGAATTGTCAACACTACGATTCCATTCTATCGACAAAATGTGAATGCCTGTAATGATTTGTGAGTGCCATGTTTATCAATGATTAGTAGAACCGGCTCGTTCTTGGTTGGTCTCACACATTTTGCGAAATGTTGAGGCCAAATAATGTACAGCTTTTCATTAATCCAGCCATTCTTTGAACAATGACAAATAGCTCCTTCTGGACCACCTTTGGTGAGTGCAGGACTCATCCTTAATCGAGGAAAAATAAACATAGGGGATACAAATCCCCACTTGC
>CABEEJ010001284.1:20206-25206 GCA_901482245.1 Timema douglasi | reverse complement strand
TCCTAAATCCATCCTACTATAGCTAACCTAGCTTTACTTTCGTTCTAACAATCCCAAATTTAATCCGACCATAGCTAGCCTAATTCTACTTTTGTTCTAAAAATTCCTAAGCTCATCCTACTATAGTTAACATAGCTTTACTTTTGTTCTAACAATCCCAAATATCATCCGACTAGAGCTAACCTAGTTCTACTTTTGTTATAAGAATCCCAAATTTTATCCGACTATAGCTAACTTAATTCTATCTTTGCTCTAACAATCCATAAGTTAATCCTACTATAGCTAACCTAGTTCTACTTTTGTTCTTAATGACCCCTAGGTCATCCAACTCTTGTTCTATCAGACTATACCTAGAGTAGTTCTACACTTGTTCTAATAAGCCCTATTGCAACGATCCTCCCGAACGTATCGTACTGTACGTCTCTGAACGATCGACCAAAACAATAACTCCACACAAAACAATTTACTTTTGCAAGTTTCAAATTGATAACGATTCAATCTCACTGGAAACCAAACCAAACCATTGAGACAAGAGGGAAGGTTGGAGAAAAGGGGGCGGTTGTACTCGTCCCTCTGGTCGGGATAGTGGTTATAGATGATGAGGGAAGGGGAGGGCGTGTGTTTTCATGTAAGTTTGTCGATGTTCGAGTGAATGAACGGAACGTACGGCCAATGAACGTCTCCATAAAGTGGAGGGAAGGGCCACTTGAAAGGAGAAGAGAGGAACAAAGGGGCAGCACCACCAAGGGATCATGCAACTACCAAGAGGAAGCTGTCCAGGAGGGGGAACAAGATGGGATGGGGAATATTGGTAGTTCGAGGGGAACCCCTGGGTTCTTCTGTCTCAGTAGAAGTTAGTTATTTTGTTTTAGCATTGAGTTTTACTACCCATTCAGGTGATACACAGATATACTAATTACGTTATTTTGTTAGGAATCATTCAGGTTGAATATGAAGGAATTGTATCCCCATTTGAATGAAGATATAAGGAAAAACCGTTTAAAGAAAAAAAAATTCCGCATACGTCCGAAAATACTTCGAACCCCAATCTCTCTTTCACCTGCAGTCTAGTCTATTGCGAGATTAACGTCTTATACTGTTTGACCAATTAAGTTAGGCTACTTTTATGTAAACGATACATTTGTATTTTAAATAATAATTTATTTATAATTAATTTCAATTCGTAGTGATTGAAATTCGGTAACAGGCATTTGTGTATTATTTCAATGGAGGATTTTTATATTTTAATATGATATTAAAAACTATCCTATAACCAAACTAGAAGATATGAACTAAGAAGTTTCAACCCCGACCCATTTTTCTAAAAAAAACAACCAAATAATATAAATTATTATTATTATTATTAGCACCGCGGCCTACTACCCGTTCGGGCTATACGCACTTACGCCAATGTGTGATGCTAAGGTGATTGCGAGATGAAATGAAGGACCTAAAGTTTAACGTGGGATCCGGACCACGGTGGAGGCCTGGCATTCCTCATATTCACAAGATGTCTTGTCAGAGGTGAAGGAAGGGTTTGGTAATCAGATAAATCTGTGCCGGGACCGAGGATTGAACCCCGGCCGCCAGTATAGAAGTCTGACACCTTACCCCTAGACCGCCAGGTCACCAAATAATATAAAAAGGGGAATATAGGTCAACATTTAACGAGATACTAATTTCATTACCCTCCTTCGTTAAACGCATACTTACATTAATAAAGCTCGGTGTAAGATGTTAGAATATTAGAAGTAGTATACTCATGCGAAGATAGAATGGGAAGTTATAAAGAAAAAAACAACATGGTGCGTATACTTGACTGGGATTCAAATCCATGCCTTCCTTCACCGATAAACCAAAACTAATGGTTTTTGCCCTAGTGTCGACATTTTATTTCCTATACACAGTAGTTTATTTTGTGCACCCCATCTTAATTCTACTTCGGGTTATCCGAATTCTTACACTAATTTGTGTAGATGGGAATGTGTAATGTAGAAGAACTGTAACTGTTTTTTATTTGAATGAAAGTGGTAGATACTCTGTGGATGAAAGTATCCTTATTACACCCGTCTGGTATTCGAACCCTGACTTCCTTGACATTAGAAATCCATTATATTGTGAGAGAGACGCTTTAGACAATGCGACCACCAATGTGAGTACATTAAATAAACTAATAGCAAAAATTATTTTAGGTAGATGTAAAAAAAAATAATTATTAATTTATCAAAACATGTCCAAGGTTTTTTTTTTTAAAAGTGCTAAAGTGAGTGGTGACTTGGTTGTCTAGGCGTAAGGTGTCAGAGTTCTGTGCTGGCGGCCGGGGTTCAATCCTCGGTCCCGGCACAGATTTATCTGATTACCAAACCCTTCCTTCACCTCTGACAAGACATCTTGTGAATGTGGGGAATGCCAGGCCTCCACCGTGGTTCGGATCCCACGTTAAACTGAAGGTCCTCCATTTCATCTCACAATCACCCTACCATTACACATTAGCGTAAGTGCGTATAAGCCGAACGGGTAGTAAGACAAAGTGCTAATAAGAATAATAATAATAATAATACATCTTGGATTGAATCAGCTACAAACACAGATACGAGGCTAATAAACAATTAACTCAGTTCTAGTGTGTTTGATTTTTATTACTGTATTAACAATTCTCTGGAAGGTGGTAAATGGAGTCCAATTACTGGTTGAATATATTTAAGAATTATTTCACCAGAATTAAAAAAAAGTTATATTTTACAGCCTTCTGCCGAACGAGTGCTGAAGAACTTATTCTGCAATCATCCTTCTTATCTGTACTCATTAAAAAAAATTAATTTACCTTATTAATGGTCATATGGTCTAATATGTAACTTTAAAAATAGAGTGAATATATTTTGACGGTGAGGTTGGAGTTTGACTCTCGGAAAGGTGTTTTGAGAAAGTTTTTCCTTTATTTATCGACGTAAAGGGGGTTAATTTTCACTGAAATCCTCATTGCTTACCCCTATCCTATTAGTGGTTATATATGGATATACCGGATGGGTATTGATATGCGATGTACAAACCATAATGTAACAATATTTTATCCATCTTCAGTGGTCACCTGGTCCAACGCGCTACTCTCGTGTTAGACTAGACTCCTTATGACGGGAATATCAGGGCTCGATTCTGGTCTGGTACATTGACGGTGGGTTATCATTAATGGTTTTACACTCTACTTCCATGAAAATGCGGGTGCACCTCCTCTATATTAAACCTTCTTATATCTATCACATTAGTGTAATTAGTACATAAGCGTATAACCCTAAAGATTAGTAAGAAACGGTTCTATAAAAAAATATTTTCGAAAATTTAATAATTACATCTGTACACCGGAATCAAGCCCGGGGTCTTTGGATCACTGTGCCAATGCTCTAACACATTCTTCACTCATAGTTTAAGGCAGGTTACTGTATCGAGGTTTTATTTTTCATAATTTACAAAATTGTTATATAATACGGCTTATTATACTGCTATAAAGCCACATGGCTGACTCACTCACTTACATAACCCACTTCCAGATGAGCTAGAAACTTGAAATTTGGCCAACTTATAGCTTCGGTCCTGTAACCGACAGGAACATTTCAAAAAATTAAAACAATTAATTTGTAGCCCCCGAAAAAAAAATCAAAAATTTCGGAGCAACTTTAAAGTCGGTGTGGACCTTTCTTTGGAGGTCTCTTGTGTTTAAACGGTAAGATCTATCAAAAAACTGCTCTGGATTTACATTAGTTTACATCCACTTGTAAAGAAAATTCACTTGGGTTTTGGGGGGCGGAGCCCCCAACGAGCAAAGCGAATATCGATACACAATGATCCGTTCAATCATGTGGCCGTCTAGTACATTAAATTATGTCTTACATAATGTAATTGGTTTTAAATTAAATCTAACAGCAATAATATTAAAACTCTTTGGCCGCATTATCTAATCCGCTACTCAGGTAATAGACTAGACTGCTGATGAAGGGTATAACCGAGGTTCGAATCTTGGTCGGGTTACTGAGATTGGTTTTAGCCAAAATTGCTTTTTACTCTTCCTCCGCGCAAATGTGTGCTAACTTCATATTATTATTATTATTATTATTAGCACCGCGTCTTACTACCCGTTCGGGTTATACGCCCTTACGCTAATGTGTAATGGTAGGGTGATTGTGAGATGAAATGGAGGACCTACAGTTTAACGTGGAATCCGAACCACGGTGGAGGCCTGGCATTCCCCACATTCACAAGTTGTGATTGTCAGAGGTTAAGGAAGGGTTTGGTAATCAGATAAATCTGTGCCGGGACCGAGGATCGAACCCCGGCCGCCAGCATAGAAGTCTGACACCTTACCCCTAGACCGCCTGGTCACCGAACTTCCTATTAATATAACTTTCTTTATCTCTAAAACAATCAGCGTAATTAGAACATAAGCGTACAATCCTAACGTGTAGTAATACGCGTTGCTAAAAATAAAAGTAATATCATATTCTGAAAATTGAAAAATTACATCTGGACACGGGAATTGAACCCGTGTCCAGATATCATTTTTCAATTTTCAGAATGTGATATCTAAATGGTGTTATCCTCACTAGAATGCATACATGATAGCTTCAGCTATTTTATTCATTAATAAAAGTAATAGTTCAACAGCAATTCTTGAATTAAGAGTAATGTACTGTAATTAACAATAAGCTTCAATAAATTGCCCGACGAATATAATCGGTTCACAATAAATATGATTTTCAAACTGTTCTGTACCAGGTTAAACAATATTCTTGAGAAATAATCTCGTATTCTAAGAGGAATACTAAAACTCTAATTTGAGAATATAATTATATTAAAAGTAATGGAAGCAGTCCGAATACTAGGCTAAGTTTGCAAATGCCTATTTTGCAAGTTCAAGTTTGGAAGACGCAATTATTCGCTTTTTCCATTGGGGCCTTGAGCTGATACAGTCAGGCTGACAGGGTATGGGGTGAAGGAGGTGGGGGGGG
>CABEEJ010001284.1:0-17906 GCA_901482245.1 Timema douglasi | reverse complement strand
TTTAAGAATGTGAGTATATGAAATATCCCCTCTGGAGAATAGCACTCTCCATCTGGGTAAGACATATGACAGACCTTCCATCTTTCCACATCATGACCTGCTGGTAATTAGTAATCGAGCTTTCATTCCTCCAGCCTTTGAAGAACCATCATATAAATACAAGGCAGGAGCAGAGATGGCTGGAAAATGTTTGAAGATGGAACAGGAAGATAGTCTGACCCATCAAGGGAAGAAGTAGGAGAAATGACGAATGTCATTTGCAGGAAACCCACCTTTTTTTTTATCTTACTGAGAAAAGAATTGAATCACAGAATCCCTGCTGCAAATGGGGATTTAATTCTGTCATGTACCAGGTTCTTTAATCCATTTGGTCAACCTTTTGGGTTATTCTAATATTATACCAATGGCTTGTTTATTTGATATAGTTAAAGTGCTGCCCTCAGGACCCAATATTTTTGGGTTCAAGCCCAGCCGAGGTCAACAAATATTTTGAGTGATAAAAATTCGTAGCACAACTTCCTTAGAGGGGGAAGTAGATCCATCAGTCCCATGTCGATTGTGGATTGTCAAAGAACCCTGGAAGTTTTGTGAAAATAACTTTGCCGGTAAAATTGGAAGGCCCTCTCCCTCTCGTGTGCTAATACAATCAGTCAGTTCAGAAATCTCACGTTAAATACATAAAAAAAAATACAAATGCATTTTTTATAGATTTTTTTACCTTTAATATATTATTTTAGTTTACTGCAGCCTTTCAACCTAAACATATGAACTGTCATTTAATTACACTGATATAATAGGGATACAAAATATATAATTTAGTGTAAATGTACTAGTGATTAGGAAACTTTTAATAAAAATGTAACCAAGTACACCCATCAACCCCAAGAATTTGAAACGCAACATATTTTCCACCTAAAAAAAGAAAATCTGAACTAGTTAGATATTTAGTCGTCGTGAAAACCGGTGCACATGAATTTCGGAACAACTCGTCAAAGCTCGATAATACCATTAGACGAACTGCGGGGTAAAATTAAATTCATAATAACTTTTTTTCAAAAAGAAATATGGGGGCTATGTTAGATTAGGTTAGGTTAAATTAGGTTAGGTTAGCTTAGGTTAGTCGTTAGGAGTTGAATGGGATTATAGGTTGTTCCGCAAATCGCGTGGACTGGCTTATAGTTATATTTCATCCTGCAATTCGCGGGAGATCTAATTGAATGTCTACTGACAGTTATACCTTATTCATAAATTCGAGTGGGCCCTCATTGAATGTCTACTGACAGTTATACCTTATTCATAAATTCTAGTGGGCCCTCATTGAATGTCTACTGACAGTTATACCTTATTCATAAATTCGAGTGGGCCCTCATTGAATGTCTACTGACAGTTATACCTTATTCAAAAATTCAAGTGGGCCCTCATTGAATGTCTACTAACAGTTATACCTTATTCAGAAATTCAAGTGGGCCCTCATTGAATGTCTACTAACAGTTATACCTTATTCAGAAATTCAAGTGGGCCCTCATTGAATGTCAGCTGACAGGTATACCTTATTTAGAAATTTAAGTGGGCCCTCATTGAATGTCAGTTGACAGGTATACCTTATTCTGCAATTTGAGTGGACCCTCATTGAACGTCTGCTAACAGTTATAACTTATTCTGCAATTCGAGTGCGTCCATGAAAACATATACTGGCTTTGGCTATTAATCATATTTAACAAATATTAATAATACTACTATAATAATACTAATAATAAAGTTTTATTGAAACACATATAAAGTAGTGGTTTTTTTCTTGCACCATGTTTTACTATCCATTTGGTTACTAATTGAACTAATGGGCTAGGGATTAGAAAGGCTTAGTTGAAAGGAAACGCACCCTGATTAGCGTGGTAGGAGGGTGGAAAACCATTTATGTAGAGCCACCCTCAGTGCACCCGACCGGAATCGAACACCAATCTCCCCGTCTTTGGCAGTCTACTCTAACACGAGAGTAGCACGTTAGACCACGTGACCACCGAAGAGGGTAAGAATTGTTTTAATTAGTCCTGGACTCTGAAAAGATTTGATTCTGGGACTTTTGCTCTGATGCTTTATTACTGCGACACAGAGGTTTCCAGTAGAGCATTGAGATTTATTTATAAAATCTAGATACAATATTACCAATACATCAAACACTAAATACCATTTCTTCAGTAGAGCAGTGTATGGATATTATTAAAAAAAACTGAAAAAATTACTAAAAGAGGATTAAAATTAATTGATCAGATGGGAAAAAAAAGCTTTTTTTCCATACAAACGAATTAAAATGGTTTAACACCAATGTAAACTCACATTTAAAATCATTTATACACTGTAAATCTCGCATGAACCAAACGATATTTTTTTGTTTAAATACACTCGACAATAGAATTACAAGGATAGACGTGTTTTTTTTATACAAAAACCATCCTACAGAATAAAATAGAACTTTTTTTTTTCTTTTTTAGTGCTTCAAGCCAAGATAACAGGACCGTTTTTGTTTGCATGGTTATCGGAAAGCTTCATTCAATTTTATTCTCCCCTGAAATTGTATTCAGCTCTTGTTATGACCGATTGAATACCTCCTGAATCAGCCATTAAGCCTCTCTTCTCTTTCCCAGAGATCTTCTTTCTTTACTATATTTATTACAGGGGGATACGTAATCTGCTATCATGGACTTCACAGCTATTATGCCTCCTTTTAACCCGAAGAACACGCCCGGCCATTTAAACCGACTGTAATTACTAATGAGGATGGATTTAATTTATTTCTCCAAGAAAATGTTAAGGTGCGGCCGAAGAGAACGAGATTAATTCTTACAGTAATTATAGCATTAAATTTTGTTGGCCAAAATAAATCAAATATTTATCCTGTAGCAACGTAGAGCTTAGTTTTCTGCACATGCTAATACCAACAGATCTTGAATACATTCAAGATCTGTTGGTATTAGCATGTGCAGAAAACTGTCTGTCAAGGGTGTCTTTGAATTTTGTCGAAACTTTTTAAATAAAGAAAAAAGATTTTGACAAAATTTCAGGACATCCCTGACAGATATTCAAGATCAGTTGGTATTAGCATGCACAGAAAACTAAACTCTACGTTGCTAAAGGAGAAAAATTTGATTTATTTCGGTCAAACAAATTTAAATTCTGTAAAAACACTTGCGCTACCTTCAGCCGCACCTTAATGTATTTCCTACAAACCTAAATATCTTTTTTTAGCATCTCATATTACTACCTGTTTAGGCTTTATGCTTATGTACTAATTGCCCTAATTAGTGGAGGATGAGGAAGGTTGAATGTAGAAGAAGTGTACCCGTATTTGCGTGGAAGTAATGTGAAAAACCTTTTCTAAAAAATCACTACCCTTACACCCGACCAGGATTCAAACCTCGATCTCTCTGTTATTGGCAGTCTAGTTTAACACGAGACCATGAAACCACCGAAGCGAGTAACAAGCTTAACTACCCGTTTCGATGGACGAATGGTCTAATGCGTCAACTCTCGATAAAGTCTGGACCACGAACAACGAGGAGATCCGGATTAAATCCTGGTTGGATGTACTGAGAGAGTTATGTCTTGAAAAGTTTTCCACCCTCTCTCTCCACGCAAATTGGGCACACTCCATTTAAATTCAATCTTCTATATCCCTAACATATTGGCATAGCTATTTAATATATGTATCTTTCGAACTCGAAGTAAGACGTGGTAATAGAAAAAACAACAAATTCTCTGGTTTGAAGGTGCGGTGGAAAGGGACGCAAGAAAAGTCCAGTGATCTTGCAGTTTCTACGACAACACATTTTTTTTAGTCCAAAAAATAAATAAAATATTGCTCTAATAGCAACGTTTAGATTAATTTTCCTCCCATAGGGATATCAACAGTTGTTGATTATCTGTCAAGGATGTCCTGAAAATTTAAAAACAACTTTTTCTCCTCATTTAAAATGTTTCTCATCTAATGACGCTATGTTCATGACATAGTTTCAACAATCAGCATGTGAATAAAATTAAATTATATGTTTCTACTGAGGCAATCAATATCTTGTTTATTTTTGCAATAAAAACTGCAAAAAAAAACACCTTTCCTCGCGTCCCCTACATCCCCACCTTAAGGATGTTGCCTACACGTGACGTCATGTCAAGTCAAGATAAGATTTACAATTTTTATGTATTTACGTTTTATTCGGAGAGTTTTAAAGATATAACATTGAAAAAAAATCATAAATTCTTAAATAATTCAATAAAATGTTCTTAAATTGTCACAAAACCTTTTTTTTTATCCCGAATTAGTTTTTTTAATTAATTTTCTTAATCGTCTACAATTCAGGGAATTTTGTTTATTCATTTAAATGGCCTTTATAATCCTGCTTCGATAATATGGGTTAAAAAATTTGCGGAAGGATTTGTATATCTATAATAGGAAGAAAGTACTTTGAAATTCAAGTCAATGCTGTCCAGGAACATATGGTAAATAGGAATGATTGTGAATACTCGTCAGCGGAAAAGGGGAAGTCATATTAGCAAGTATACTCGAGGCCTTACAAGATGAGATATTCATTTTCTTCCCTCTATTTCTATTTGTTACATTGGTATCAATGTGTGATAGTGGTTTGTGTGCTTAGGGACGTTAAGCTGAGATTAAACCCTGATCGCAGAATAACCTCAACATATTAAGTACAGCCAATATCATTGCAGAGGGGACTGCAGGTCTTAAGGATAAAAGCTTGATCTACGCTTTCTCTCAGTTAACTGTTGTCAAATCTCGATGCTTTTAGTTATGTCGTGAAGGTGTTGTGCTGGGGTAAGAAGGAGCTACTGGCAGCCTTGACTAATTAGTGTTGCGAAACTTGTCTCATATTTGAGGAGGGAGGGGGGGAATTGATCTAAACACAAAAAGAAGAGAATGACAACGCTGTTTACCCAAATAGTTCCCTCCACATTGATATCCAGTTTAGGCAACGTCGTTAAGGAAATCAGAAGTTCGCGACCAACAGAACATAATCTCGCCATTTAATCCTATCCTAAGACAACTCCAACAAATCCCTAAGCTGATACACCCTACTTCAAATCTATTTTTAACATAATACTGCTATTTAAACTGGCTTAGGATCAGCGTGGCGGGTAGGCTGGGATGCATAGTTGCCACATAGTGGGAGTTTACGTCCCTTTGGCATCGGTACATTAGCACTAGGTAATCTTTACCATACTATACTTTGAACGATGCAGCCCAGGTGTGCAATATATACAATCAAATTAAGTCTTCTTCAAAAGCGATTCAAAACCAAATACACGACATCTACCTGGTCCAGCATGGAACTGGTCCATTAGATTCTGTGTTGATAAGTACATCGTCTTATATTTGTTTTAGAGCCACAAACCCTCTGATTATGAATCCACCCCTAGGATAGATTTGATAATAATTTGTGTATTTTAACTGTGAAAGGCTATTTATTTTTTATTGTTCTAGCACGGCACTTAAATACCAGTTCAGGGTTAGTGTAAAAGTGTATTATACTAACTACGCTAGTGTGTTAGGAATGAAAAAGGTCGAATTTAGAGGAATTGTTAATGTATTTTCTCACAGAGAGAGTGTAAAACCTTTAGTAAAAAAAATCCTCAGTACAACCAACTAGGATTCAAGTCCTGATCTTCCAATTTTTGGCAGTCCTGTATATCTCGACTTTGACGCCTTAGACTTTTTGGCCACTCAAGTAGATCCTTTTCTCTACTAATTTTTAAGTAACTACTAGTAAACTTGATATATATAGAATGATTTAAGTAACTATTTTAAGAAGAAAATATCACAGTTGAAGATGTATGTAAATTGTGGTAGGAAGATTTGGGAAGAGGATCATTTTTGCAAGTCTTAAAGCTCTCGACCCCCTGGTAGAATCCTGCTTCTATCTCAAACTACTTCTGCCCTCTCCCTCCCATTCAGCCTGTATACAGATAATTTCCCATCTCGTAAACGGAAAAAGATATAAATGCCTGTAAAAAAAAAAGCTATTAGGAAAGCCAGTTTTGAAACGGCTTTTCTCAAGCTAAGCTTGTGCTGCTTATTTGCTACTTAAGAGGAGGGGGAAACAAAAAAAAATCCTAGTAAAGATATAGGGAACAAAATATGTTTCTTTTTCTGGAGAGATTAAGGACAACGTTATGCTAAATATTTATAGAGATTTTTTACAAATTGCTCGACTATTTGTGGCATCGTGTTTTGTCAGCCATTTTTTTTCAAGGCATCTTTCGTCTAGTATTCCCGCACTTTTACTTACACTAATGAAATATAGTAGAGCCCATATTGATAATAGAGCTTAGAGAAAATGTACCAGAATTTTATGGGGAGCGTGAGAAAGTTTATAGGGAAAAATAAACACACCCAGTGGGTGAAACTGGTTATGAAAATATTAGAATAACTTCTACTTAATATAATTATCATTATTATTTACACCGCGTCTTAGTACATGTTTGTAATATACGCACAGGATTGATTTATGTTGATTTGTTAAGCAAAATAAAGCTGAATTTAAGAAGCAAGTGTACTAGAATTTTTTGAGGAAGAATGGAAAACAATTTAGTAAAACCAGGCAACCAAGATTATATTTTATGCTATATTTTTTCTCTTTTTTAAAACACAATCTTATTTGGACCCTAAGCTATTTCCTAAATACATGCACTAAAAATATAATTTATTTAATGTGCTGAGTTCATGTAAGTGAAAAGAGTAGGCTTACTTAAATGAAATGAAATTATTTTATTCTAGTTTCCCCGAGTTTAGCAATATGTGGTAGCTATAATCTTTAAATCTAGGTCGAACGGCTTATTTATATACGGTATTTTTGATTAGTTGAATTTGGACGTCTATTGCAAGACTAACGTCTTAGGCCACCTGAAAAACGATTGTTCTGTATGTACATAATAATTAATAGCAATTTCCTCATTTATAATATTTTCAGAAATGCTTTAAACTTTAAATCAAGTCCGTAATATATCTAGTCACTTTCTTATTTCCTCTTTTACTGTTGATAATATTCCTATTCCTTAAAGTACATCCGGTAACATATTAAAGAGTATTTGTATTATTATTCTAATATTCTGTTTGCAATAATTAATATTATAATATCATGTTTGTTTTGTAATTGTTATTAGTTTTTATTGACAATTGTTTCTTGTCTATATCAACAGAGTTATTTTGATTGTGGTTTTTCTGTGATGATCTTGATTCCTATTTATTATTTATAATTTGTTTTAAATATAAATATAAACCAGCAACAAGTCTGTAATAACGATAATAACATGGATGGTTTGAATTCCATCCTCGATACAACCGAAAGAGAATAGAACCCCATCCTTTGCAATCATTGCTAACCCATGAGTAGCGCCTTGCACCAGACCTTACCATGAATCAACATAAAATTCAGTCAAATATTTATTTTCATCAGTGTTGTAGAAATAATTAACCATTTGACAATATTAAATTTTAATACATTTATTTGCATAAAATTATAAAATTTAACAGATGCTCAATTTTAGTTCAACAAACACTTGATAGATCCTGGAAAAAAAATCCAAGAAATAAGAAGAGAAATTTTTTGTTTGATGACTCATTTTCTTTTTGCAACTAAAGGGTGCCTAGTATAAGTATTTTATATTCCATTCACGGTAGGAATTACTCTCTGAAAGGTCTTTTTTCCTACCAATATCCTACTATATTGTAGATTTATGGTAGGGAAAAAGGCCTTTAAATTATTTTTGAGTTTGTTGCGTTGTTTTAGATGTCTGTTCTCGTCACAATAATTCGCGAACTGTTGAACAAAATCGTGGAAAAAAGAGTTTTTCAAATTCACACTAACAAATATAAATTATTAAAAAAAGGCGGTAAACGAAGCATATAGAAGCTATATAAATTATTAGTAATGCCAAATACATAATACAAAAATAAATAAACAAATACCAACATCTAAATAGTTTTACTTTAAATTGTGGCAATATTTATATCTTTTTACTTTCACTCGACCCTTCGGAAATAAAGTATTGTGATCTTAATAAAAGTATCGAGCTCGAGATTTTGATAAAGGTCGACGTTTAATGACCCCCGAAACCAAAATGTATATTTTCGCAATGACGTCGTTCTGTCTGTAGAGATGAAATAATTTTTCTGATTGGGCTATAGCTTGGTATCTGTGGTTTACATAAAGTCCCCCCAAGGGGTTTTTGGAATTAAATATTTAACACTAAATTTAAGCGTATTTTAGTGAAGGCCCTAAAGAGAGAAAAAAAATATTTTCTTGAAATTATCTGGATAGATTTTCATTAAATTTTACATCCAGACACAGTTTATCATTATAAAAATATGTAAAATCTCATTTTCTCATTGAAATGACTTGGAGGGTACATTACATTTGGGAATTTTGCCCATTTTTATCATTTCTCCAGATCTTCTTAAGATACGAAATAACTTATCATTGTAAAGTTGTAGAAACATCTCTCATTTGAAATATATTTTTATAAAACCAACAGTTTCTGAGCTATAATTATATATATATATATATATATACTTTTTAATTCTGGTATTTGATAATGAATTTGATTCTTATGCTCTTTGGAGGACAAAGATGTTTATATTTTCTCAATTTTTCCGTAAGTGTTCCTAGTTCCTAATGCCATAAAGTAAGTAAGTAACAATGTATATTATCTCATGTATGATCTTTGGTGGAGTGTTCCTACAACAATATATAGACCAATTATTTAATTTCACAAATATTACGAGTTTTTATAAAAATATCTATTTTAGTATAATAGAGGGAGAAATTCTGCGCGGTACACTGTACCATTTATTTTTGTATGCAGCCTTTACAGTATTTAAATATTTACAAAGCAGACAGTGAGTTCAAATTAGTTTGACACTTCTGGTTTGGACCGCACGACCCCCAAATCTAGTTAGTTAATAAAATATCGTATTTGTGTTATACATAGACCATTATGTAATAGTATCTTTCCCCGAAAACAAATCTCTTTCAACACATCTAAGCTTTCCTAAATAAACCGCTTTTACTCTGAAGAATTGTCTCCTCCTGGGGAAAGATGTATTCGGTGTAACAGTGGTTAAGAGGAAGATATGTTTCTCCGCAGTGTCTTCCTTGTCTACAATGGGGAGGATCCAAGCCCTTCCCCTTTCCTCTACTACCCTTAGTACTATCATTCCCCTTTCTTCCCTAAACCTTCTCCCTCACACAACTACTTTAAACCCTAAGACATAAGAGCCGAAACACGAATGCTATCTTCTCAGTACATGTGTGTGGGCTTTTGTAATCTACAACCAAGACAATACGACACGGTACAGTAGCCTCGAATTAAAAATAGAGCACAGATTTGTGAAACCAAGAACATACTAAACTATGGTATATAAACTTCTATGAGATATTAAATAGAAAGGGTGTACATTATTTTTAAGTGGTTTCAAGAAAGACGTTTTCTTAAATATAGACTAATTTAATTTATATTTTACTATAAATCATATACATATGTAATAGCTTTGTTTGGAACTCAAAGACAAAATATAATTTAATCTGAATGGAGAGATAAATGATCTTTTACAAGAGAAGATATTTGTAATGGTTATTTAATAAAACGTAAGATTCATCTAAGATAAATGTTTAGTCAAATTTGATTATATAATTTTATAACTAGGCTCATTCCCTATCAGCCCAATAAATTATTTAGCTAAAATGTAAACTTTTATATATAATGGCTGGGTAGTCCAAGGAAATATACTTTCATGGCTTGGGTTTGAGCCTTGGCCAATACCTAGTTTGGAAGATAAAACTGGTTGAGATTAAACTACGCTAAAATAGCCTTTTATCTGAAAAACCCTTATTAATTATTTTATATCAATCATCTTTAAAAATATTTTTTAAGACATTGTATTTACTGCTTTTAATGGTGGATAGTTGCAAAAACAGCTTTGGAGTAACATCGAATGTTCTGTACATGTAAATGACGCTAAGATCTTACAAAATTTTCAAGTTTTTTACTGTAGAATAAAACAAAACTTTGTTTCGCTATCATTCACTAATGAAATGGATATTATTTACTTGTTTTAGTGCCCAATAATTCCAAATAAGAATGCAGTTCCTCCAGTGTTTTTTATAGTCTGGGTAGAACTGAAAAGCGAGCTAGGTGTATGAAAATATGAAACTTAACCTAACAAATCATAAAGATACCTCATATGACAAGTTGGACGCAGTTCATTTGTCTTATTAAATAGAATAATCAGGATGCAACTCATATACCTATTATCAGAGGATTCAAATTAGAAACGGATCCCCACTGCTGCGTATTAGACTAACTATAATGGGGATATCGAGGATTGAATCTCAGTCGGGTGGTTTTTCAAAAAAATAAAAATAAAATTATATTATATTTAGCACCACGTCTTACTACCCGTTTGGGTTATAAACTTTAGGTACTAGTTACGTTAATGGATTAGGAATTGGGAAGGTTGAATTATAGGAAGTGAACCCGCATTTTCGTGGAGGGAAAGTGTAAAACCATTTAGGAAAAACCACCCCCAGTTCATTCGACCGAGATTCGAACCTCAATCTCCCCATCCTCGGCAGTCGAGCTCAATCCGACTAGCGCGTTGGCCAACTACGCCACCGAGGCGGGTTTAAAAAAAAAAGATTTTACACTCTCACTGCACGCAGTTGAGGTTACACTTCCTATAAAATCCTTCTTAATCCCTAAAACCTCTAATTAGTATATAATCGTATAGACCGAACGGGTAGTATTATGCAGTGATAAGAAAATAAAAATAATAAATGACATAGACGGTTTTGGTACCAAAGTTGATATGACGTAGGGTCGTATTTTTCTTCATCATATTGTACTTCTGTTGTGCGTTTCTCTTTGTGTCACTAGTGATCTAAGTTTATGTTGCGGAAGTTGTTTTGAGGAGGGTCTAGGTGAGGGGGGAGGGGTGGGGTTCGTACTAGGAGCAGACCTTACTTAGATAGATGTATAATAGTTGCAGTAGTATCACTCCTTCTTTCTCAGAATAAAGACGAAACTTCGTATGAACTGTTTGTATTGTCATCAATGAGGTCACCGGTTCTATTCTCTCTCTTGGTTAAGATTACAACATTATAATGTTCCATTCGGGCTTGTACGCGATCTTTAGAAACTTAATTAAAAAGTTTATTGGACGATGTTTTTTTTTCATTTTTTTTTTCATTTCCATAATTCACTTTGATCTATTTATTAATTAGATGAGATATTAAAGAGGATTAATTAATTACTTACTGTAGTTAGTTACTGTGTGGTTCGGCTGTGATTATATCAAATAAGATATACTAGCGTCTAAGTAAATTGAAAATATACTTTGAAAGTTAAGGTTTTTAATTAGATTGAAAAAAATTAAATAAATATATAATTTTAGTATTTATAAATGAGAGACTAAGGAGGAATAATAAAGGAAGAGCCAGTCAAGGACAGGATAGAGAAGACACGGCTAAGGAGGTATGGCCATGTGAGAGGAATGGAGAGAGAAAGGATGACCAGGAGGAAGTTGGATATGGAGGGGGGGAGGTAGGAGGACAAGAGGAAGATCAAGGGACAGATGGCTGAGAGGAGAATGGGCGAGTGGGGAGGAGAGAGGAGAGGACTGGGTTAAGTTGAAGGAAGAAAGGTGGTTGTTGGAGGATAGGAGGTGTTGGAGAGGCTTATGTTCCAAAGAGACCCAACTGGTGGCTGGAAACGGATGATTATGATGATGATGATATTGAGTATATATTCTACTATTACATATCAAACTTATTCTTATAAAACTATAGCTGTGGCTTTATGTGCTAAAATGCACTTATCCGGCATTAAATAAATAGGGTTATACGTATAAACTAGATCGATTAACGAAGAATATATTAATATTTATATATTGTTTGGCTGTCTTTATATTATTTGTCTATATATACTTGGTGTATTTTAGTCAGCGTCAAATATTCTAGTAGCTTACTCCCATCGAACAAACATTAATAAGATTTCATACAAGCATGGTTCTATAAACCTTTAATTTTAGATTTATTTAAGACTTTCCTCAAATATTGGCCGTGAGAGGATCCATTGATTGACATGCCTGATCACTACATTTGAATCCAGTGGGTTTTATCTCTGTAAATATTTAAAGTTCATTATTTTCTCAACTCCCGTGGTTGATTTTTGGATCTTAAGAGAGCGTATCGTAAATGGATTTGAGCAAATACGAAGCACCTCAATTTTATTCAACAGAGTGGACACTATTGTTTTGCATTTCTAAGTGATCTTTTTCTTGTTTAATATTATAGATAAGAATAATCTTACAATGAAGCTTTTTAATAAACACCTTAAAAGTAATATTCCTACCAGGTATTTTCATAAACAAACCAAATTGCCTTAGTTATTGCGCTTACTGTGGCAGTATTATTTAATTTTTCTTTAAATTTTCTATCTATAAGACACACCTAATAAAAATTAAATTCATTAACATATGAAACCTAGCCTTGACTATCCGTAATTTCACAAGGAGGCGACGCCCTTAAGCTGCTATGGAAGGGGACGCGAAAAAAGTTCACTGTTTTTCTTTTTTCAGTTTTAATGGTAAAGCTTTTTTTGGCTAAATAAATCAAATTTTGCTCCAATATAAACAAATAATTTAATTTTCTTCACATATTTTATAGCAACAGTTCCTGAATATCCATCATGAATATAGCAGCATTATATGAGAAGCTTTTTAAATGAAGATACAAAAGTTGTCATTAAACTCTTAAGATACCCTTGAAAGATATTCAAGAAATATTGACATTTCCATGTAGAGAAAATTGGACTTTATATTTTCACTGGAGCAATTTTCTATTTATCATAGCACAAAAAAAATAACTTTTGCCATAAAACTGCAAAAACACTCGCTTTTTCATGCATCCCTTTCTATTCAACCTTAAGAGAACAAATTTCTAGGACAAACACACACAATTACAGACATTTTCCGGAAACTCAAGCTTCCATTCTCGGAAGTCATTGGTTCATCTACCGGGAAGACTTTTTGATTAGAATGTATGTCAAATATTAGTTTTTAAAATTTTCAATTTATAAAAACTCAAGGGAAAAAAAAATCCATGAGTTAGTTTTTAATCAGACTTGGGTTTTTAAGAGAGGCAAGGGATGTATATCAATCCCTTCTTTACCCCTTCCTCTTTATTTCTATACATAAGGGACAGATATATATATATATATAACTATATAATGTATTCATTTCTATTTACAACTCTCATAGCTTCCCTTGAAGGGGAAGTAAAGCCATTGGTCCCATGTCGATTTTGGCGTGTGAGAGAACCCTGGAAAATAGGTGATAATAATTTTCCCGGTAAATTTAGTAAGGCCTTTCACATTTGCTCATAAAATGCTAGTGTGGAAGGACACGGGGAACCTCCAAAACTTCTCAACTCTCATAATACATGTGATTTCCACCAGATGGTGGAAGAAGCACTAGCCAGCAAAAGGGCTGAGAACATACCAAGCTTCGAATGGCTAGAAATCACATCAAACCAACCTTTGGGTTTTGACTGAAGAAGAAGAGATATATATATACAGAGAGATATATAAATAGAGAAAAAGAGTAAAGGGAATGGAAGGTTTTGTTTCACACCCTTCTATATATTTCAGAGCCTACACCCAATTAATATAATAGCTTGTTTCAATCGACATCCATAGAACCTTAATGAAAAGATTGATCTTAGGCTCACATTAGGAAGAGGTCCAATTAAAACACACAAATCACTTCCCCTGAATCTACATACAGACCCACACACACACACACACACACATCACACACACACACACACAAAGACACGTTCATTATACCCAAATGGAAACCTTCCCCCTCTCCCGCCACTCTAACCCTTACCCCTCTTCCAAGTGCGTGGAAAGGGGGATTAAAACACACAAATTTTGATTCTATTCTCACCAAGAGTTGGCACAAGTGGTATTAGTACTCCCTGGTGGTCAATAACCTTACAACTGGCCCCTTATATACCTTCTTTATATCCCATACGAATGGTTCCCACGTCTCTAAATCGACCATGCTTTTCTTCGCACCTCATTAAATGTGTGATAGGGAGAGAGGGTAGAAATCCCGCGATACCCTATAGCTTTCCTCTCTCTCTACGATTCAGTACAAACATTGGTAGGATAATGTCATTGGTTTAACTAGGATATGGGTTCTAACCGATGTGTGTAGAGGGATACATTCAGGTATTAATGAGCGTGAACTCTTAAAACAAACAGATAATTTTCTAATAACAATCAGCGTTTACAAAAGTTTATTATTGCACTACACTAAACACTACTCTTCAAAGTATTTCTATTTTCACTAAAGGGGTGACCTGGCGGTCTAGGGGTAAGGTGTCAGACTTCTATGCTGGCGGCCGGGGTTCAATCCTCGGTCCCGGCAAAGATTTTCAAACCCTTCCTTCACCTCTGACAAGACATCTTGTGAATGTGTGGAATGCCAGGCCTCCACCGTGGTTCGGATTCCACGTTAGACTTTAGGTCTTTCATTCCATCTCACAATCACCCTATAATTACACATTAGCGTAAGTACGTATAACCCGAACGGTTAGTAAGACGCGGTGCTAATAATAATAATACTATTACCTATGTGCATAAGTAAAATGAGTTTAACTACAGACATTTATTTTGCAGTACAAATATAAAATTTATATTTTCTGAAATTTGAAACTGAGATCTGCATATACAGAACGTACCGTAACATATGGGACCCACTTCACATGGGGGAGGTAGACTCCAATTTTTTTTTTTTAAAGTTAATATAAACAGATGTCCCATTTGACCTTGTTTCCGAGATATATTAATGTTTGTGCTCCAGTGGTTTGGAACTACTTGACATTATGTGAGGTGCTCAAAATGATCACCTTCGGCTTTGGTGTAAGATTTTCAATGCAATGTATTTTTGGAAGCGTGTGGCAATCTACGACACGAGGACTGCAGGCTTGCAGTTAAGGCTGAAGGTGATCATTTTGAGTGATTTTTAAAATGTGAAGCAGATCTATATTAGTGGAGAAGAAACATGACTATAGCTAAGAAATAATGTCAAACGGGATTAATGTTTTATGTTTTTTTTATTGATTTTGTGTCTCCTGTCCCTTTGTGAAGTAGGTACAAAATGTTACGGTATATCCTGAATAAATATATATATATATTTATATATTTATAGAGAGAAAGCGAGAATTTGACATTGACTGTATTTCATTTTGAAATCAAAAAAAGGAATAGAAATCTTACCTATGCTGTTTTATTAGCTAATAGTTTTAGGGATTTAGGAGGTTAGGTTTATATGACGTGTACTCGTATTAGAGTGTTGAGAGAGAGAGAGTGAAAAAACAATTTTGACCACCACCCTCAGTACACCTGCTCGAGATTCGAACCTCGATCTCCCCGTAATAGGCAGTCTTGTCCACTGCGAGAATAGTGCCTTAGAACACGCGGAAACCAAAGCGCTATCTGTGCAGTTGTGGGTTTGGCTTTACGATATATGTATAAATGTATGTATGTATGTTATATGTATGTAATGTATGTATGTATGTATGTATGTATGTATATATGTATGCATGTATGTATGTATGTATGTTATATGTATGTATGTATGTATGTATGTATGTATGTTATATGTATGTAATGTATGTATGTTATATGTATGTATGTATGTATGTTATATGTATGTATGTATGTTATATGTATGTATGTATGTTATATGTATGTATGTATGTATGTATGTTATATGTATGTATGTTATATGTATGTATGTATGTTATATGCATGTATGTATGTTATATTTATGTATGTATGTATGTTATATGTATGTATGTATGTATGTTATATGTATGTAATGTATGTATGTATGTATGTATGTATGTATGTATGTTATATGTATGTATGTATGTAATGTATGTATGTTGTATATAATGTATGTTGTATATAATGTATGTATGATATAATGTATGTATGATATAAGTATATATGTTGTGTGTAATGTATGTATATGTATGTAATGTATGTATGTATATGTATGTAATGTATGTATGTGTATGTAATGTATGTATGTATGTATGTATTATATGTAATGTATGTATTTATGTATACACACTAATGGTCGGCAATTGCAAGAATTCTAGCCCGATGTTTTTGAATTAGCTTCATCTTAAAAAAAGAATTTAATATAGAGGGGAAGCTGTACTACTCTACCATCACACTAATGGGCATAAAATTGCTTTAAATCGTGCATTTAATAAGCCGTAGCTAAAGTGTGTAAATGGACGTGAAGCAAATTTAAATGTTAAAACCAAGGAAGGTATACGTTCATCTTCATATCCATGTAGAATTAAAAGGCAAAACTTAAGACTTTCCAAGGGGAAGGGAAATATCAGATTTATTTCCAAAAAGAAATTTTAATTCCAGGCTTAAAGTGAGATTTAAAATTTATATCCAAATATATATTTCGACTTTAAATCCAAAATTAAATTTCAACATCAAATCCAAGGTAGAACCTTTTTTCTACAGTTCCATTTTAAATATAATAATATCAAAATGTTATTTATGAAACAATTACGGATACAAATTTGCAATCATTTAATGAAATATTAAATATATCCCAAAACTACTTTATGTAAATTTCAAGTATCTTACATTGCATAAAGATTTTTCATTCCACTTAAAAACTAAACGTTTGAATTTTTATGAATATTCATAATCTTTGGATGCCAAAAACAAACTTAGTTAAAAATTTAAACTATTTTTATTTTCTTGACGTACCATAAAATAACGAATAAAATAATCTAATAAACCCCCTTATACCTTGTTGCTTATAGATATGTATGTATCGTGTTTATAATATTTTAGTATTAAATCTTGTAGTTTACTAGGTATAAATACAAATTATGTATATAAATATTTCGGGTCTGGGCTACATCACTCGTAGCCCAGTAGTGGAAATATTATCCAGTACTAATGTACCGTTGACCAGGTGACGTCCGAATGTACTAATAGTACATCCTTTCCTGGAGGCTCTTTACATGTCCCGATGTGAGGAGGTGAGAGAATAGTGGGCATGAGGGGGATAGTGATTATGAGTACGGAGGTAAGTATGAGGGTGATAGTGAGTACGATAATATGGAATCAGTGTAGATACTTAAACCTAACTTAAGGTTAACCCAAACTATGGTTACCGTTGGGTTTGTTAATCTTTCAGTAAAAATACCCAAGGTATCAGCCGGGAATCAAACCCGGGACCCCTAGTTTCGTAGACAGATGCACTCACCACTACACCACGGGGCCAGTTATTTAAATAGGTAAACACACTTTATTCGTAAACGATTAAGTTATCACTTTCATAATCATCCAATATGGCCTCTGAACATTTAACCATTTATTTATAAATTCTTAATTTGATATTAAACGAGACCATCAATCTACAATTATTAACAAAACTTGTTATTTTTAATCATAATTTATACTCTGGGTAAATACACTCTTTAAAAAAATAATTCACAAATTAATAGCAATTTCTCTTTTCAAATGTTGGTTGTTTATTCCCTGAACATGGGGTGGTTTAGAGGTATCAATTCCCGCAGTGGATTAATATTTGATAACCTTCCACCCGGGGTTCACTGCCCTTCAATGCGATGTAGCTCTCTACCTACCTACGTAACGCAAACACGCCTGATTGTCGGGGCATGTCGAGTTGCGGTTTTCACGCGTCTCGTGTGGGGCTGTAGCAGCCTCCCCCCCAAGCCGCTCCTTGTCATGTCCTTCCCCTCCCGACACCCTTCTATCTCTCTAGG